>WNWK01035584.1:0-19679 GCA_009830355.1 Cherax destructor | reverse complement strand
CAAGACCGTGGGAATACTATCCAAGATACGGTACTATGTTCCACAACCAGCTCTCCTTACCCTATATCACTCACTCATTTACCCCTACCTCACCTATGGAATCTGCGCATGGGGCTCTACAACAATAACTCATCTCAGACCACTAATAACACAACAAAAGGCAGCAGTTAAAATGATGATAAATTCACACTCCAGACATCATACTCCACCAATATTCAAAAACCTAAACTTACTCACCATACAAGACACCCATACTTTTTACTGTGCCTATTACATACATAGAACACTCTATGCAAATATTAACCCACCACTCAAACTTCTCCTTACCAACCTTAACAGAACACATGACCATAACACAAGACACAGATCACTCCTCGATGTTCCCCGTGTCCATCTAACACTATATAAAAACTCAATGCACATTAAAGGCCCGAAAATTTGGAATTCATTACCTGTAATTGCCAAAGAAACCCTGTCTGTACCTCAATTCAAAATGCTGCTAAAAAATCACCTTTTCACCCAAACCTAAGTGCACAATATTTAACATTACCAACAAAGTTGATTAATCACTTAAATGTAAAAACCTGTTATAAATAATTCATACTGAGTTAACTCTGTTTCTATAGCATTAACAAATAAAATAATCCACTCTCTTGTACTCTTTGTAACTCATCTAATGATCATATAAACTGTAATTGCAATACAACTAATTGTTTTAATTTGTTTGATCTGATTTAATTAATTGCATTGCTGCAATTAATAAATTATTATGTTCAACTTATATTCAAAATTCACAACTTAAATACACAATTATACTTATTTTGTAAATTATCAACTATAATTTTTTACCATGTAGTCTACTGTTAATTAATTTTAAGAATGCCCACAATGCTCAGCATATTAGGGGCTTTTGGCATGTACACCTCATTTATACCTAGAACTATGTAGTACATCTTTGTATCATGTCTAAATAAAAATTATTATTATTATTATTATTATTATTATTATTATTATTATTATTATTATTATTATTATTATTATTCTGGAGCAGCTTGAGCTCCAAGACCTCCCTATCCTCAAAGTTGACACTTTTGTGGAGGATGGGACCTCAACGATAACGTGGACTGTATGGTTCTTAACTTGTTGATGAATCCAAGATGTCGCAGCCGCCACCAACACCTTCTCAGGGAATCCATATATTGCCACACCTCCACAGGGCTGTAAGATAAACATCAAGGGATTTATTATAATATATTGCCCCTAAGGAGCGTATGTCCATATTTCAGTCTTAGATGGACTGAAAGGCGTTTTACTCACTGTTTTGGACTAAAAAGTCCACGCATAACCGCCGTCGTGGGTAAAAATTTGAATGTTCTTGAATACAAGAACTGCGCAGTCCCCTGTTTGACAAGAACATCCAATTCTTACCTTGCTCGTGTAACTCTGAGCGATGGTGTTGGCTCCACCATATATGGCGGAAATGCTGTCTTGATTGTAGAATGCCGCTGAAGAATCACCGTCTTGTTTCGATGGAGTTCACTTGCGATTGTCTCTACGTTTCTCCTTTTTGCAGTCTGAAGCTGTGCACACTTCTGAATATACTGAAATGTTGATATTATAAACTAAACGCGCTGGAACAGAGTTCTTATCTTATTTCCCGACGTTAGTGGAGATTAAATGATATAACGGACGCGAACGAGTAATGTCTTTGTTGATTTACGTCGCCTCGCGTCGTATGACCCGTTCTTGCGGTGGCCAAATTCAATCTGCCGCTCGTGCTGTTCTTTTGCAGTCTCGTGCAACCATGTGGTGCCACGCGGTGCCTCGTGGTGCTGTGGTCAGCACAATTCTTGACACACTGTTGACAGTACATCTGGTCTGAATTAAATTGTTTATGCAGCCAGACGCGCCTCCTCTGGCCCTTTCCTAAGGGTGGAAAGGGTAAGGGCCCTTACCAAGGGTAGTAAGGGCGCATACCCCCCTCCTTTGGAGAATTTTCTCCACAACTTTTGTCCTTCCTGCCCGTAAGCGAAGACGTTATCCTTGCAATATAGCTCGTTTAACATTTGACTGCCGTGAACTTCCGCCCTCGGTCTACATTGAAGGTCACCATTTACAAGTTCGAAAGGTGAGAGATCGATGCAAGAGAGAATAAGTACAAGGATCAAAATGGATGGGAGTACCTGTATTTAAAACATGGAGGGAAAGAGAAGCGAGAAAAGCCTCCAACTGAATGTTGCGGGAGTCACAGTGAGACCCCCCCCCAGAGGAAATGGTGGGCATTAAAATCGCCAAGTAACATAAGTAGTGACGGTAAGGAAGAAACCAGATATATAGATAATGTCCGAGAAGGAGAAAGTTACAAAGAACAGATTGTATACGATTTATTCAAGTGGATGCAGGCTGCAGTGTAATGCAGTGAAGTATGAACAAAGAGCTGATGGTATGGAATACCAGTGTGTATAAGAAGTGCACTTTTATTAAAGGTTCCATCGGGAAAAGGATCCGATGGATATAATAAAACAGCCCGAGATGGAATGGATAACTGGATCATAATTTGGGTTCTTGTAAACAAACACAAACAGGGGAAAACTGGGAGAGCAACACCTGAAGCTCACCCGGTTACCTCTGAGGCCTCGGATATTCCACTGTAAATAAGTCATGATTTGCGAAGAGAAAGATACAAGAAATCTGAAGGTAGAGGGAGCTATGGACTAGAAGGGTTAGAAAAATCCACATGTGGAGCAATTGGAAAACGTACAACCAGCGAAGGATTGGGGCGCTGTGAAGAAAGGAGTTGTGCAAACGGAGAAGAGTGAAGAGGAGGAACAGGAGGTGGATCTGTGTCCATCAATGGTCTAGTCTCTTCAATATATTCGGAGTCAAGTGTTTCAGAGGACAAGGACGTTGTATCTGGGACGATATTGGAGATGGAAGGAGGAGGGTGAGTAAAGATCGGGGCGACGATGGACTGTACCAAAGTAGGGGGGAAGGCAAAAGGGTAGAGGAACTGGAGAAGAAGCTTAGGAGGGGACAGGAGAGGAAGTGACCTGGGAGGGGGAAGAAGAGGAAGAAACTTGTAAGGGGACAGGGAAAGGAGGTACTATACGAGGAGGAGTATGAACCTCCACACTCGTAACTGAGCCAGTTAGAGGTGAAGAACCAGGTACAGAGACTGGAAAGGAAAAATGTGTCTTGTAGACACAAACTTGTGAGTGAGAAGAGGAAGAGGTGAGAACAGAATGAGGTGCCGAAGTAGGGACCTCTGAGTCCAGGACAACAAAAGAATTAGAGACAAGGGTGACTGTGGAAGGGGTGACCACAGAGGAGGCTGTGGAAGTTAGGACCCCAGAGGTGGGGGGTCGTTTAGTAACTCGAGAATAAGAAATATGGGAAAGTCTTCCCTGGAGATGTAGATGAGAGACTGCCATAGCATATGGAAAGCCTTCTGCCTCTTTGAAACAACGGATTTCTTGCTCATTTAAGTAAACTTGGCAATGGTGAGAGATAGATATGTGAGCTTCATGACAAGGCAAGAGGGAGGTAGACTACAAGATGTATTGGTATGGTCATCGACATCACAGACTGGGCATTCGGCCATTGACCTGCAATATTTCGCTGGATGACCAAAATACCAGCAATTTCTACACTGTTGTGGTGTAGGGATCACGTTTCGAACTTGTAAACGGTGTCCAGCAATACAAACCGAGGACGGAAGCTCATGACAGTCAAAAGTTAAGTGAGTTACATTGCAAGGGTATCATCTCCGCCTGCGAGCAAGGAGGACATAAGTGTCTACTTTGAGTTTAGGGAGGTCTTGGAGCTCAAGTTGTTCCAGAATGTCATCACATGTCTGGAAATTCTGTTGGACAATGGTATGAGGTAGATTGACAGTCCCACTACTAGAATTGAGAGAATGATGTGTTTCAATAGTTACAGAAATAGCATCTATGGTTGTAAGGAGAGAAAGATCGTGAGCTTGGTTAGCATTCTGGACCATGATATATCTCGACCAACATGGCATAGGAGCGCCTTGCTATTACTATGATCGAAAAGATAGTCAGGAGAAGAAGTTGGTTGGTTACTAAAAAACTTAGTCCATTGTGTATTTTGAAACAAAGCGTGTAAGGGGAGGGAGTGTTGTGCTAGTCTTTTCTGGGCAGAATGGGAAGGAAGCGAAGGAGTATCATCAGGTAATGGTCTTGGGTGTTTAGGTGTGGGACCGGAGTTGGTCCGACGTGGGATGGGCGGGCAATCTGAAAAGCGCCACACCAAAGAAGTGCGGAGGTCAGATGTATTAAAGGAGTCAGGTGGAACCCAGGTACCTGGAGCAGGTGACGAAACGGCACCAGCAGGAGGTACAGGGGCATGAAAAATGTCCGAAGAATGGTCAAATAACGAGGTAGGGTCAGAACAAGGTGTGGTAGCAGAAAGGGACAAATCTCATGTCTTCCCTTTTCCAATCCAATTTGCATTGAGAGAAACAGGACGGCAGCAAACCAGCCTGACGCTTGGCCACCACCTACATGAAATGTCCTTGCCTCCCGAACCAAGTCCAGTACCTCCATTGGGCAAACACGACCTTGCAGTCAGCAGGGCTCAGCAACCACTCCCTCTACCATGCCATCCAACGCTATGCGGCAGGGTTTAGCCCTGGCTCTTTCCCTCACTCTCTTATACCTTCCTCTCACCCACTATTCTTCCTCTTTCCAATCTCCATTCACCCACATGGGTCTTACCTGAGAGTACTGATAGATAGATAGAAGGGGCCCGGGGGAAGGGGGAAGCTGTTTCATGAACTTGGGACTCCATGGTTATGTCACTTCTTTCTTTTTTTTTTTTTTTTTAGAAAAAAAATAAAAAAAGGGGGGGGGAAAACGTGGAGGGATAACTCCTAGGAGGAATGAAAGGGCCGTAAATCCCCCTCCGCGCCCAAGAGGACCCCAGCACCGCAAGTAGTGCAGATGCGGCATGAAACCCGTGCCATACCCTACCCTTCATGCCAGTAAACCAGCAATCTGTGATAGCAACCTCACATCTACCGAGCCACCTCGGTGGACAAAAGAGAGGACGGCCAAATACCCACCACAAAGCATACCTCCTTCGGCCACCATTCTCCGGAATCCGAGAGGCAGCTTCCAGAGATACACCCGTCACCCGAAAGACACCTAAAGCCACCCCCCCGGGAGACCGAAAAAGGGAGTAAGACATTCCCAGGGGATCCAGATTCCACGGTAAATTACACCACCACCACCACGGACCTCAACGGAATGGGATTGACCACGGTACCCTTTCCCGTACCTAGGAACTAGAGTGCCTGTGGGAAGAATCCCAAAGGCTGAAAACAGGAAGGGAATAGGGAGGGATGGGGAGAGGAGGAGTAAAGAGAAAAGAGAAGATGGGGAAGATGGGATTGGGAAGGGGGGATTGAGGGTAATTAGGTTCAGTCTGAGAAAGGAGACCAAAAAGTCTAATTCCTCAGACCAAGAGCCTCTTCACCGCGCCAAGGAGCCCCCTTGAAGAGGCAATGATACATTGAATAGGCTAAGTAACAGCACATTTATTTCCATCTTCAACCCTTTAAGTACCCTTGAAAAGAGCTCGTCTAGATCTCCAGACTTATTTTGTTTTCTTTGGTCTACTTCTTTGATAACTATCTCCCTGGTGACTGTGATCTTCTTTAGTTTTCTTAAGGCCAAATATATGTAGTAATTATTGCGACATATAAAATGGTAACATATGCCGACATTATGATGGTAAAGATACAGTGTTTACGTTATGGTTTTTATTATACCTGGAGTTTACCTGGAGAGAGTTTCGGGGGTCAACGCCCCCGCGGCCCGGTCTCAGACCAGGCCTTGTGGTGGATCAGGTCGTACTCTTAAAACACATGTGATGAAGAGCTGGGTCATACAGAATATGAAAAAGATTTAAAAGTCATGAGAAGTAGAAATCCGACAAACACTAAACTAGTATTTTAGGTCTATTCAAAACTCAATAATTATAATGATTTGCTATTTCTATATTCTAACCAAAATATGCGAAATAAACATGAAGTGTCAATAGGACTTTTCTTCTCTCACGGAATAGTATCTAGAAAAGGGAACCTAAATTCATCAAGAATTTACAGAAATGCAATTCCCATTATATTTTTTTCCGAGAGTGTAAGAGAAGCTTAGGTCATAATTAATACTCCCTTAAAACTTCTCTCATACTCTCCAAGTATTGGAAGCCATGACACAGATGTTTACCTTGCGACTTATGCAGGTTGCCCACGAAATATACCTTGGTGACACTTTATGCATATTGGAAATACATATTATACAGCATAGATATACTTCAACAAAAGATAACCATAACGAGACAAGTGAGATTCGTCGTTCTCCCAGACGCTTCATGAAAGCATATAACACGAGAATAGTTATCAAACCAATGGATCAACGCTTGAGAAAGTATTTACAATCATCCCACACAGGAGTTGCCATTACAATCACCAAAACAGTGGCATTTTCTACTTTTCGGAAATATTATCTAAAAGAGTATTACGACCCCTCCATAACCTAATATATGTCATTTATGATAATTTATGTTAATAAATATTAGGTTTACGTTTTCCAGTACAGTTCTATTGTTAAATAGTGTTGTTGTTACCGTCATGCTGAGGCGCTGCTCTAAACCTCTCCAGTCCAATATATAAATATATTAAGATCACAGGTGCAAGTAATACAACAATATAGCTGTGAATCACTCTCCAGGAGCTTCATCAAGGCAACACAAATGTTACAATAACACTAAGAAAATGTTGAAGGAACAAGGTGAAGTTGTTACTTCATGCACCTCACCTTCTTCCTTATATCCGCTCAGTGTCCTTGTATATAATAACTTGATAAAGTTCCTGTAAGGTAAAGCGGAGCCGTAATAAATGCTTATTAAATGTTCATAAACCCATTTACATAAAATATTTTAAGTAATTTTACCAATATTTATACATATCACAACATTTCGGTGTTATCAGATCTTGCAGTTTACTGTCTTCCACTGCAATGTCGCTTATGGATATCTTACATTGAAATTTAACGGCATTCCCCCTTACAGTGTAGTAGGTTATCGTATATTCCACTATTATAGTGATGTAACTTAAGACGGAAGAAAGTTCCTGGCAAGCGAAGTGTAGCCTAAGAAATAGTATTCAGAAAGTTGCATATTTGTAAATTTACCTGAATGGGAACACTCGATCATGGAGACCTTGATTTTAAATTTCCTGTTGTAGTTAGCGGCGGATGTGGTAAATGTGAAGACAGTAGAGTCGTCGTGCCCTCCCACGTCAAGGTAGACTGTGTGTAGAACACCAGTGCAAGCTTGACGAGGCTAAGTACGTTATCTTACTTTACATTAAACACATTAATATAGCAAAGGGAAAACTGATTAGCATTTCTCGCAAAAGCATTGTGTCTTTGAAAAGGTCACCACATTGAAAATAAACATTTACACGCTCCACTACACTAATGCTAAACACACACATACACTCCACCACACTAATAATAAACACTCACCCAAAGCCACGCCAAGCCAATGATGATCCTTTTTAAATCACTTGTTCTCTCTAGGCTGGAATACTGCTGTACATTAACATACCCATTCAAGGCAGGTGAAACTGCAGATCTAGAGAATGTTCAGAGAACCTTTACGACACATATAAGTTCCATCAAACACCTTAACTACTGGGAACGCCTGGAAGCACTTGACTTGTACTCACTGGAGCGCAGGCGAGAGAGATATATCATAATCTACACCTGGAAGAAAGCAAAAGCAAAAGACTTGGCAGGCGATGTAACATACCCCCAATGAAAAGTAGGGGCGCCACTGGTACACTAAGAGAAAACACAATAAGTGTCCGGGGCCCAAGACTGTTCAACAGCCTCCCACCAGCCATCAGGGAAATTGCCAATAGACCCCTGGTTGTCTTCAAGAGGGAGCTGGACAGATACCTAAAGTCAGTGCCAGATTAGCCGGGCTGTGGTTCGAACGTTGGACTACGTGTGGCCAGCAGTAACAGCCTAGTCGATCAGGCCCTGATCCACCAGGAGGCCTGGTCATGGACCGGGCTGCGGGGACGTTAATCCCCGAAATGCCCTACAGGTAAAATCCAGGTAACCCACACATTCTAACACACTAATAATAAACACTCATACACTCACTCCAAAACACCGATGATAAATATTTATTCACAAATTATATCAAGTTATGAAAACATTTATCATTATACTCCTTCAAGCACTCATTCACTCACTCATTCACAGTGATAGTAAACCCACACACTAAGGGACTAACAGACAACTGCAGTGGCCATGAACACATGAGCAGGAAAGACAGACCACTGAGCATAGGGGCTTCAGCCAGGGAAGGGACTGAAGGAAGGAACACTTCAATGGAAGGAACTAAAACATCTCAGAGGATGCAAAGGGAGACACAGTGGGAGGACGAAAGGAGAGGTCAATTTTTGTCTACGGGCTCCAGGAAGTTGAAGGGAAACCTATGATAAAAAAAACAGGAGGAGAAAAAGCGATTGAAGGTGTCATGAAAGCAATAGGTGAAGGCGACATGACTCAGGTGACATATTTTCGGAGAATTGGGCGGTTTGCTAGGAAAGAGAACGGCCTCTCAAAGTAATTTTCAAGGCAGAATCAGCTCGATCCATGATCCTGCAGAAGAAAGCACGACTGAGAGACAAACCGAGTACGGAGAGTGTACCTCGATGAGACAGAACACAAGAGGAAAGGACGATACTGAAAGAAAGGGTACAAAGACAAGAGGAACGAGAGGAAATGAAAAGATGAGCAGAAGAACCCAGACCCAGGTGGAAGGGCAAACACACCCTCCAGAATCACCCACAGAAGGACTCCAACCACAACAACCCTAAGGCAACTGAACAATCTAAACCAACACCCACACACTGTTCCCTCTGTCCCCACCCCCACATCACAAACCCCACCCCTACAGCAACTTCCTATGGGCACTCTGCCCCCACCCACCCCATCACAAACCCCACCCCACCACAACCCCCATAGGCCCCCGCCAGGGCTCCCGTCCCTAACCCCAATATTCCCCAGGACCACAGTTTTAGAAAAGAAGTTGAAGGTTTGGTACACGAACGCAGAAGGAATAGTGAATAAATATGAGGAGTGGAATAAAAGAATCAATGAGAAGTCCCCGGACACCATAGCAGTCACAGAAACGAAACTCACTGAGACAATAACAGATGAAATCTTCCCACTGGGATATCAGATCCTGAGGAAAGATAGAAGGACCAGAGGGGAAGGAGGGGTTGCACTGCTCATAAGAAACCGATGGAGATTTGAGGAAATGGAAGACATGGACGAGATTAGTGAAAGGGATTACATAGGTAAAATTCAGTCTGGTGAACATAAAGTAGTCATTGCAGTGATGTATAACCCACCACAGAACTGCAGAAAGCCAAGAGAGGAATATGAAGAGAGCAACAGAGCAATGGACACACTGGCTGAGGTGGCAAGGAAAGCACACTCGATAAGAGCAAAGTTACTGGTTATGGGCGATTTCAACCACAGGGAGATCGATTGGGAAAACCTGGAGCCACATGGGGGTCCTGAAACATGGAGAGCCAAGATGATGGATGTGGTACTGGAAAACCTCATGCATCAACATGTCAGGGACACTACCAGAGAGAGAGAGAGAGAGAGGAGAGGATGAACCAGCGAGACTGGACCTCGCGTTCACCCTGAGCAGTTCAGACATTGAGGACATCATATTTGAGAGGCCCCTGGGAGCCAGTGACCACGTGGTTCTGAGCTTTGAATACATAGTAGTGTTACAAGTGGAGAGGGTAACAGGAGTTGAATGGGAAAAGCCGAACAATAAAGGGGGACTACAGAGGTATGAGGAACTTCCTGCAGGAGGTTCAGTGGGACAGAGAATTGGAAGGAAAGTCAGTAAACGAAATGATGGAATACTTAACAACAAAATGCAAGGAGGCAGAGGAAAGGTTTGTTCCCAAGGGCAACAGAAATAATGGGAAAACCAGAACGAGCCCCTGATTTACCCGAAGGTGTAGGGAGGCAAAGACTAAGTGCACTAGAGAATAGAAAAAGTACAGAAGGCAAAGGACCCAGGAAAATAAGGAGATTAGTCGAAGAGCCAGAAACGAGTATGCAGAGATAAGAAGGGAGGCCCAGCAACAGTACGAAAACGACATAGCATCGAAAGTCAAGTCTGACCCGAAACTGATGTATAGCCACCTTAGGAGGAAGACAACAGTCAAAGACCAGGTGATCAGGTTGAGGAAAGAAGGTGGGGAACTCACAAGAAATGATCAAGAGGTATGTGAGGAGCTCAACACGAGATTTAAGGAGGTATTTACAGTGGATACAGGAAGGACTCTGGGAAGACAGAACAGAGTGGGACACCAACAAGGAATATACCAACAAGTGTTGGATGACGTAAAAACAACTGAGGAGGAGAAGAAGCTGCTCATTGACCTTGATACCTCAAAGGCAATGGGACAGGACATCTCCCCGTGGGTCCTTAGAGAGGGAGTATAGATACTGTGTGTGCCACTAACCACAGTCTTCAACACATCCCTTGAAACTGGGCAACTACCTGAGGTATGGAAGACGGCAAATGTAGCTCCCGTTTCTAAGAAAGGAGACAGAACCGAGACACTAAACTATAGACCAGTGTCACTGACGTGTATAGTGTGCAAAGTCATGGAGAAGATTATCAGGAGGAGAATGGTGGAGCACCTGGAACGGAACAAGATTATAAACGACAACCAGCACGGATTCATGGAAGGCAAATCCTGTGTCACAGAGAGAGGGGTGGGTTGATTGTATTTTCTTGGACTGCAAGAAGGCCTTCGACACAGTTTCTCACGAGAGATTAGTGCAGAAGCTAGAGGATCAGGCGTGTATAACAGGAAGGGCACTGCAACGGATCAGAGAATACCTGACAGGGAGGCAACAACGGGTCATGGTACGTGATGAGGTATCACAGTGGGCGCCTGTGACGAGCGGGGTCCTACAGGGGTCAGTCCCAGGACCAGTGCTATTCTTGGTATATGTGAATGACATGACGGAAGGGATAGACTCAGAAGTGTCCCTGTTCGCAGATGATGTGAAGTGAATGAGGAGAATTAAATCGGATGAGGATCAGGCAGGACTTCAAAGAGACCTGGACAGGCTGGACACCTGGTCCAGCAACTGGCTTCTCGAATTTCACCCCGCCAAATGCAGTCATGACGATCGGGGAAGGGCAAAGAAGACCGCAGACAGAGTATAGGCTAGGTGATGATAATCACCCACACACTCCACCACACTGATGATAATCACCCACACACTCCACCACACTGATGATAATCACCCACACACTCCACCACACTGAAGATAATCACCCACACACTCCACCACACTCATGAAAATCACTCATTCATACACTCCATCACACTGATGATAATCACTCATCCACATTCCACCACAATGATGATAATCACACCCTCCACCACACTGGTAATGCCTCATCTACCTTAAAACTCAGTTCCCTCACTGTGTTCACCCCACTAAGTCTCTCCTTCAATTAGTGTTATTCCACCGTTATTTACTAGTATAATTTCTACAACCTTTAGACACCAAGTCTTGCGTATATAATATTTCAAATATAATAAAGAGCTACTTTTGTCAGCAGTGTTAAGTGACTCACAGTGCCAGTGTGATGGTGACTTACAGTGCCAGTGTGACGGTGCCGCACCACAAAGGAAGGTGAACTTTTTCTCGCCCATCACAGTGAACTGATCTTCCTTACACACACCTGTGGAAACAAAGGAGCATCAGAACAGCAGTTCATCATAGATACTACCATACACAACAACGATTACCATAACACCAACACTACTGCCAACTCAATATCATCCTACTACTATAAGTACCTTCACAACCCTACTACTATAAGTGCCACCACAATCCTACTACTACACGTACCACCACAACCCTACTACTATAAGTACCACCACAACCCTACTACTATAAGTACCACCACAACCCTACTACTACAAATACCACCACAACCCTACTGTTATAAGTACCACCACAACCCTACTACTACAAGTACCAACACAACCCTACTACTACAAGTACCACCACAACCCTACAACTATAAGTACCACCACAATCCTACTACTATAAGTACCACCACAACCCTACTACTATAAGTACCACCACAACCCTACTACTACAAGTACCACCACAACCCTACTGTTATAAGTACCACCACAACCCTACTACTATAAGTACCTTCACAACCCTATTACTATAAGTACCACCACAACCCTACTACTACAAGTACCACCACAACCCTACTACTATAAGTACCACCACAATCCTACTACTATAAGTACCACCACAACCCTACTGCTACAAGTACCACCACAACCCTACTGTTATAAGTACCACCACAACCCTACTACTATAAGTACCTTCACAACCCTACTACTATAAGTACCACCACAACCCTACTACTATTAGTACCACCACAACCCTACTACTACAAGTACCACCACAACCCTACTACTATAAGAACCACCACAACCCTACTACTATAAGTACCACCACAATCCTACTACTATAAGTACCTTCACAATCATACTACTATAAGTACCACCACAACCCTACTACTACAAGTACCACCACAACCCTACTACTATAAGTACCTTCACAACCCTACTACTATAAGTACCACCACAACCCTACTACTACAAGTACCACCACAACCCTACTGTTATAAGTACCACCACAACCCTACTACTATAAGTACCACCACAACCCTTCTACTATAAGTACCACCACAACCCTACTACTATAAGTACCACCACAACCCTACTACTACAAGTACCACCACAACCCTACTACTACAAGTACCACCACAACCCTACTACTATAAGTACCACCACAACCCTACTACTATAAGTACCACCACAACCCTACTACTACAAGTACCACCACAACCCTACTACTACAAGTACCACCACAACCCTACTACTACAAGTACCACCACAGCCCTACTACTACAAGTACCACCACAACTCTACTACTATAAGTACCACCACAACCCTGCTACTATAAGTACCTTCACAACCCTTCTACTATAAGTACCACCACAACGCTACTACTATAAGTACCACCACAACGCTACTACTATAAGTACCACCACAAACCTACTACTATAAGAACCACCACAACCCTACTACTATAAGTACCACCACAACCCTACTACTATAAGTACCACCACAACCCTACTACTATAAGTACCACCACAACCCTACTACTATAAGTACCACCACAACCCTACTACTACAAGTACCACCACAACTCTACTACTACAAGTACCACCACAACCCTTCTACTACAAGTACCACCACAACCCTACTACTACAAGTACCACCACAACCCTACTACTATAAATACCACCACAACCCTACTACTATAAGTACCTTCACAACTCTTCTACTATAAGTACCACCACAACCCTACTACTATAAGTACCACCACAACCCTACTACTATAAGTAAAACCACAACCCTTCTACTATAAGTACCACCACAACTCTACTACTATAAGTACCACCACAACCCTACTACTATAAGTACCTTCACAACCCTTCTACTATAAGTACCACCACAACGCTACTACTATAAGTACCACCACAACGCTACTACTATAAGTACCACCACAACCCTACTACTATAAGAACCACCACAACCCTACTACTATAAGTACCACCACAACCCTACTACTATAAGTACCACCACAACCCTACTACTATAAGTACCACCACAACCCTACTACTATAAGTAAAACCACAACCCTACTACTATAAGTACCTTCACAACCCTTCTACTATAAGTACCACCACAACGCTACTACTATAAGTACCACCACAACCCTACTACTACAAGGACCATCACAACCCTACTACTACAAGTACCACCACAACCCTACTACTACAAGTACCACCACAACCCTACTACTACAAGGACCACCACAACCCTACTACTACAAGTACCACCAGAACCCTACTACTATAAGTACCACCACAACCCTACTACTATAAGTAAAACCACAACACTACTACTATAAGTACCACCACAACCCTACTACTATAAGTACCACCACAACCCTACTACTATAAGCTCGATCGCTAGCACACTCGGCTCACACTGAGGTCCGGAGTTCGAATCTCCTCCGGTACGGCTGGATAACATTAGGATGTGTTTCCATAAGACACCTGCTGTCCATGTTCAACCATGAGTATAAAATTTGTATCTGGATGTTAGTGGACTGGTGTGGGTCGCATCCTGGGACAAAACCGACCTAATTTGCGGGAAATGCTCTGCATAACAAGCGACGTTCTATATAGTAGTATGTCATTGTCAGCTAAGTCCTGTATACCTTGTACATGTACTTGTATTGTAGTAAATAAAGATATTTTATTATTATTATTATTATAAGTACCACCACAACCCTACTACAACTTGCCGCATCAACACCCAATTACTGCCGGCTCTACCACCTCCCCACTACCAGTATCATCACCACCTAACCTCTACCAGTATCACCACCTCTTCACTAATACCAGTACCACCACTACTCAACAAATTACCAGTAATACCACCACCACAATTTCTCAAGTACCTGTATCACTACTACTACTACTACTACACCCTCACTTGTATCAGAACCACTCCACTACCACCAGTATTATAACCACTTCATTACTACAAAGTGATCTAAGAAATGAGCATATATAGCGGGTGAAGACAAGCAACATTAAGTTAGAAGGTAATTATGTATCAGAAACAACAACTGTACATCAGAAGGTTTTACCAGACGTCAGGCAAGAGCAAGGAGCCCAACATATCCTCTAATATTGCCATCAACCAATTCAAGATACATTCGCTGCCCGACTTTGGTCGTGAGCAGGTGTGCTGGCAAGGGTCTCTGGTGGACAGTGGACACAACCTTTAGTTTCAAAATGGCGGCAACGTACCGGAGGTGGATAAACACTGTGTATTGAGGTGCTGGTTGGAGCTATCTACCCGTCTAATGCAGATGTATTATTGCCTGCCATTCTTCAAGACGCTTATGGAATACCCACGGACGATTTATATGGCATATCGCTAAATGGAGCCACTAGGGTATTTGTGAAATTTGTGACCAGTGGAGCATACGAACGAGGGGTTGACGCTTACGAGGAAAAGCTAATGGTCATTTCTGAAGGCTTGGAGGTGAGGTTACGGGAAGTTTTGGCAACGTATACTTGGATAAGAATACGTAATTTGCCTTTTGAGGCTGATGCAGTTGATGTGAAGATTCATGGTGTGATACATGCCGCTAACATCGGGAGATGGGCCCAGGGTGGCCTATGCTGGAATGCCGGAAGGGTCGTTCAGTCTCAAGATGACATTGAGGAGACCAATACCATCGTATGTTCTCATGCCGGACTTCCGTACGCAAGTTTACATTACGTACATTGGGCAGGTGTGAACATGTAGGCTATGTGGGCAGCCGGGACATATAGCTATGGCGTGTGACCGACAGGGGGCCAACCACCCAGCGTCAACATGGTGCCGCGATGCAGGAACAAGAGACAGCATTGATGAATGAGGACGTACACCAACAGGAGCCGGCGTCTAAGAGTGAGCAGATTAGTAGTGGCAAGTGGAGTGATGTCTTGGAGAAAGAAGCGGTGGTGGTAGTATCTCTCCCACCGGTGACGCAGCCAGATGAGGACCGTGGCTCCCTGGATCGTGAGGTGCACGGGGTGGATGATGTATTGGTTAACTTATCAGGACCTCTCATGAATGATTTGCAGAGGATGCTTGATAGCCCGGTGCCGGTGGCTGCCGACTATGTGGAGGGTAACTTCCTGGAGTTGGTGGCAAGGCTGGGTGAAGTGCTGAATGGGCGTGTAAGTAAGAAGGCATGTGATGGTATGGATGATCAGGTGTAGGTGTGTGTGGTTGAGGCAGAGGTACATAGGGGCGGGTCAGATTTGAGTGGTGAGGAATCAGGCGAGGTCATGGAGGTAGCGGGGGAGTCCCACAAAAGATCCAGTGGATCAGTGGAGGATGACGTGTTGAGGCCATGTCAGAGGACCAGCAAAAAAGCATGGGCGGATGTGGCTAAGGGCAGGAAGGGCGGGGTTAAGGGTAAAGTCATGGTCAGAGAGGGCGGGGGTTATGGTGGGGGAGGACTAGTGATGAAGCTAGGTGGGTCTAGATTGGTGAAGCATCGTGGGAAGCATAAGAACATAAGAACATAAGAAAGGAGGAACACTGCAGCAGGCTTGTTGGCCCATACTAGGCAGGTCCTTCACAATCCGTCCCACATACAGAATATTTGCTCAACCCAATTTTCAATGCTACCCAAGAAATAAGCTTTGACAATTCTACCCACTCATGCGCGAGTCCCACTCAAATCCAACCCCTCTCACTCATGAATTTATCCAACCTAAATTTGAAACTACCCAAGGTCCTAGCTTCAATAACCCTACTAGGCAGACTGTTCCACTCATCAACTACCCTATTTCCAAACCAATAGTTTCCTATATCCTTTCTAAATCTAAACTTATCTAACTTGAATCCATTATTGCGGGTTCTCTCTTGGAGAGATATCCTCAAGACCTTATTTATATTCCCTTTGTTAATACCCATTTTTCACTTGTATACCTCGATCATGTCTCCCCTCATTCTACGTCTTACAAGTGAATGTAATTTAAGGGTCTTCAATCTTTCTTCGTAAGGAAGATTTCTAATGCTATGTATTAATTTAGTCATTCTACGCTGAATGTTTGCTAACGAATTTATGTCCATTCTGTAATATGGAGACCAAAACTGAGCTGCGTAATCTAGGTGAGGCCTTACTAATGATGTATAAAGCTGTAATATAACCTCTGGACTTCTGTTGCTAACACTTCTTGATATAAATCCCAGTAATCTATTTGCCTTATTACGTACGCTTAGGCATTGCTGTCTTGGTTTAAGGTTGCTGCTTACCATCACCCCCAAGTCCTTCTCGCAATCTGTATGGCTAAGTTCTACGTTATTTAACTTATAAGTGCTTGGGTTATGGACACTCCCGAGCTTCAGAACCTTGCATTTATCTACATTGAACTGCATCTGCCACTTTTCTGACCACGAATTAAGTTTGTCTAAATCTTCCTGAAGTTCTATGACATCTATGTTTGAATCAATTATCCTACCTATCTTCGTGTCGTCGGCGAATTTGCTCATATCACTAGTAATTCCCTCATCAAGGTCATTGATATATATTATAAATAACAATGGGCCTAAGACTGATCCCTGTGGAACACCACTTGTTACAATTCCCCAATGAAACCTTCCAGTGTCTCTGGACGAATGTTAATGGCCTTCAGGCAGAGGTTAAAAGGTTATGGGTGGAAGCAACTTTAACGAGAGAGGGGATTGACGTATGCATCTTACAGGAACACAATTTTAAGTGTGGTATGGAATTGTTGTTAAGGGGTTATAATTTATACACGGGGAGTACTGTGAATCTCAAGGGTGGGGTGTTGGTGGGCATTAAGGAGACCAGCCCTTTTCGTATGAGGTCCTGGGAGGAGATGGGGGATGGGAGGATTGTGAGGGTTGATGGGGTATGGGGAGACATACCTGTTAGTTTTATTGGGGTTTATATGCCTGCTGCCAACGCAAGGAGTGTGAAGGAAGCTTTTGTGCATGATTTTTTAGTTTATGCTTTAAGGGGGTTGGCTGAAGTGGTAATAGTAGCTGGTGATTGGAACTGTATTATTCGGAAGCGTGACGTAGAGCTTCGAGGGTCAGGATGTGAACTTGCAGTTTTGAGGGATGTGTTGGGGGCGGTGGGAGTCAAGGATGTGGTTGTTGGGAGGGATGCTTTGGTGGAGCATACATTTTTTAGGAGAGGATATGCGACACGACTAGATAGGGTTTATGTAGCGTCAAGTATAAGTGTAGGAGACGTGCGTCTTCTTGATGTTGGGTTTTCGATCACCGTGGTGTAGTGGCGGTTTTGAGCTGGGATGGTGTGGTGTAGTGGCGGTGTTGAACTGGGATGGTGTGGTGTAGTGGCGGTGTTGAGCTGGGATGGTGTGGTGTAGTGGCGGTGTTGAGCTGGGATGGGGCTGTCAAGGTTTATCCAGGTCATTGAAAATTGAATGTTAGTTTGTTACAGAGGGATAGGGATAGGGATACTTTTGCAGACTGGTGGGAGAGGGTGTGTGGGAGGGGCAGAGGGATAGGGGATGCGGTGAGGTGGTGGTCTTTACAGGCAAAGGCGGCAGTGAGGGATTATTATCGGAGGGCTGGGGTGGAGGAGGCGGGTTATAGGTATGGTTTGCAACGTTACTTAGAAAGTCAGCTTAGGTCTTGTTATGTAGGGGGAGGGGGATGGGGGGGCATCAGGCAAAAATTAGTATGCTACGTGGGAGGTTAAGGGACATACAAAATGATAGATTCCATGCGGTCAGGGTTAGGTGTCAATTGGACGAGGTTTTATGGGGTGATAGGCCCTCAGGCACTGTATTGAGGAGGTTTAGGAAAAGGAGGAAGGGTATGATTATCTCGTCGTTGAAGGTCGAAGAAGACCTGGGAGGGTATCAGAAAGGGCAGGTGTTATGTACAACTGATGGCATGTGCGGGTATGCAGGGTTTTGGTTTCAGCAAAAGTTTAGGAGATTGATTGGGAGTGAGGCTAGTCGACGGATCATTTTGGAGGGGATACAGAATAGCCTGGGGGAGGAGGATAGGAAGGGGTTAGGAGGACATATAATGGAGGAGGAAGTATGGCAGACGGTGCAGGGATTAAGGTTAGGAAAGGCGCCTGGGGTGGATGTTTTAGTGCTGATCTTTAATCAAATGAAGGATAGGGGATATATGGAGGAAGAGCAAAGGACAGGGGTGGTAGTGATGGTCCTGAAGGGAAAGGAAGGTGATAGGATAAAGGGCTATAGAGCTATAATGTTGTTATGCTTGGATTATAAGATCTTTGCAAAAATACTGGCTAATCGAATGAAGAGGGTGTTGGAGAAGATTTTAGATGATGGACAACATGGAGTGCCGGTGCGAAGCATAAGGGCGGGGCATAGAAGGATTAGGGAGTTTGTAGATAACAAGAGGGGAAGAGGGGTTCTAGGTTTAGACTGGGAGACTGCATACGATAGCGTAGATAGGGAATTTTTGTTTGGGGTTTTGATGGGGTTGGGGTTTAGGGAAGAAATCATGGGGTGGGTTAGGACTTTATATGACCGGGTGTTGGCAAGGGTCCAGGTAAATGGAAGTTGAGGGTTCAGGTGAGTTATGAAAGGGGTTTGCAGCAGGGTTGTCCTCTGTCCAAATCCTGTTTAGGGTGTACATAAGAACATAAGAACATAAAGAAAGGGAACACTGCAGCAGGCCTGTTGGCCCATACTAGGCAGGTCCTTCACATTCCATCCCACTAACAGAAATTTGTTCAACCTAATTTTCAATGCTACCAAGAAAATAAGCTTTGACAATTCTACCCACTCATGCGCGAGTCCCACTAAATCCAACCCCTTTCACTCATGAATTTATCCAACCTAAATTAAAACTACCCAAGGTCCTTGCTTCAATAACC
>WNWK01035583.1:0-19680 GCA_009830355.1 Cherax destructor | reverse complement strand
GGGGTCCAGTCCCTGGACCCAATATGTACCTCTGTAATCTTTTGACTACCGCCCACAGGATGGGTATGGGGTGCATAATAAAGATAATAAACTAACTTCTTTTTCTTATTAGTAAGTTATACGGGAAAAGGGGTTACTAGCCCATTGTTCCCGGCATTTTAGTTGACTTTTACGGAGGAAAGATTCTTATTACACTTCCCTATGGATATGAAAGGAAAAGCAATAAGAATAAGAACTATTAAAGTAAAATAAAAGAAAACTCAGATGAGTGTGTATACATAAACGTGTACATGCATGTGTAGTGTGATCTAAGTGTAAGTAGAAGTAGCAAGATGTACCGGAAATCTTGCATGTTTATGAGACAGAAAAAGGACTCCAGCAATCCTTCCATCATATAAAACAAAATACAGGCGTCCTTTTTCAACCACTTGGTAGGACGGTAGTACCTCCTGAGTGGTTGCTATATATATATATATATATATATATATATATATATATATATATATATATATATATATATATATATATATATATATATATATGGCAAGACGTGTGGCGGGCTAGCAGAGGGATTTTCAAGGATAACTCCTGATCAAAGAGGCTGACCAGGTCAAGACTGAACAGGACTCAGTGTGAATACTCTGGGAAGGTTCCAGTGCAGCGAGAAGACATTCCAGTGTATCGTTTAAATGTAAATAATGGAAGTGTTGTGCAGTTTGTGAAGGTTGATGAGTGGTGGTAGTGTGGAAGGTGGCCAGTGTGGGTGGGGGAGAATAAGGTCTACACGGTACTCACCTAATTGTGGTTGCAGGGGTCGAGACTCAGCTCCTTGCCCCGCCTCTTCGCTGTCCGCTACTGGGTCTCTGCTCTCCCTGCTCCATGAGCTTTATCATACCTTGTCTTAAAACTATGTATGGTTCCTGCGTCCACTATATCTTTATCTAGACTATTCCACTTCCTGACTACTCTGTGGCTGAAGAAATGCTTCCTAACATCCCTTTGACTCATCCGAGTCTTCAGCTTCCAGTTGTGTCCCCTTGTTTCTGTGTTTCCTCTCTGGAACATCCTGTCACTGTCTACCTTGTCAATTCCCCGCAGTATTTTGTATGTCGTTATCATGTCTCCTCTGACCCTTCTTTCCTTCAGTGTTGTTAGTCCTATTTCCCTCAACCTTTCTTCATAGGACAGACCCCTGAGTTGTGGAACTAACCTTGTAGCAAACCTTTGCACTTTCTCTAGTTTCTTTACGTGCTTGACCAGGTGTGGGTTCCAGACTGGTGCTGCATATTCTAGTATGGGCCTGACGTACACGGTGTACAGTGTCTTGAACGATTCCTTGTTAAGGTAACGGAACGCTAATCTTATGTTTGCCAGTCGCCCATATGCTGCCCAGTTATCTGATTGATGTGTGCCTCCGGAGACGTGCTTGGCGTTATACTCACCCCAAGGTCTTTCTCCTTTGCCGAGGTTTATAGCCTTTGTCCGCCTAGCCTGTACTCTGTCAGCGGTCTTCTTTGCCCTTCTCCGATCTTCATGACTTTGCATTTGGTGGGATTGAATTCGAGAAGCCAGTTGCTAGACCAGATGTCAAGCTTGTCCAGGTCTGTTTGAAGTCCTGCTTGGTCCTCTTCCGATGTGATTCTCCTCATTATTTTCACATCATCTGCGAACAGAGACACTTCTGAGTCTATCCCGTCCGTCATGTCGTTTACATATACCAAGAATAACACTGGTCCTAAGACTGACCCCTGCGGTACGCCGCTCGTCACAGGCGCCCACTGTGATACCTCATCACGCACCATGACCCGTTGTTGCCTCCCTGTGAGGTATTCCCTGATCCATTCCGGTGTGGGAGTGCCAGTGTGGGTGGGGGAGAATAAGGTCTACACTGTGTGGGAGTGCCAGTGTGGGTGGGGGAGAATAAGGCCTACACTGTGGTGAGTGTCGGCCATGCTTCCATGGCATGCGCCATGCTTCCAGTTAACTTAGAAATGATTACGTGTCGATGCATGGAATAATTAGAGGCATATGTTATGGAAAAACATTGTGGGGTTAATGTTAACGAGGGAGTGACCAGCCAGTGTCGCCTCCCCCACGCCACGGGGGAGGGGGGGAGAGGCGCTGTGTGTAGGTGGTGAGGGAAGACACTGGGGTTCAGCAGTGCCCATAATGTACATGGGAAACATATAATGTTGTGTGTATTGTAATACAGTGTGAACAATATATAGTGTGCAAGTCCATGTGGAGTGTGCTCCCCTCACCCCTCTCCCCGGGATACCCCCCAACTACCTGCGTCTCCCCCACCCAAATCCCAGCGACACCCCTACTGAGGGCAGTTTTCCCCTCCCAGCCCCTCAAGCCGCACCAAGCCACCAAGGTCAAGTTTACTTCCTTCCACGCTCTACATTTCCACGCACCTTACCCACCCAGCAAGTCGTACTCCTCTCCAACAGTCTACTTAGCCAGATGGATGCCAACCAGGAGGAAGCGAGCAGCCAGGGAAATGGCACGGCTGGCAATACTAGGAGATTCAAGTGTCGGTCGTGTTTACAGCTTCGTTGTCTCAACTCTAATGGTTTCCTCCGCAATCATGGTAGCTGCCCTGCTTCAGGATGTCCTCATGTGAAAAGTGATAACCCAGAGCCACTTCAGGCACCTGAACCCACTCCAACAGATCTCATCTCGTCAGATAATATCTTGGAAGCAATTAAAGCAACAGGTACCAGGACACTCACACATATTCCCAGCTGGGAAACTTACAGACCTCTTAAAAAAAAAGTAAACGATGGTTCCACTATCCTAAATGCTGCACCAACCATCAAGGCATGGCACAACTTTCTACTTTTTGGCAATGTCTGCTTAGCTGTGCCAGAAAGAAAGGAAAAGAGGCTAACCTCAAGGATCATTAAATTCTTAAGAGATGTGATAACCTCATTCGCCTTCCCCATCAATACAAAAACGGGAGAGGCAGAACCCCCATTCACTCCACTGACAAATCAGAGTCCAGGTGGGCAAAAAATTAAAGAGGGCAACACAGGGCACTGCAATGGATCAGAGAATACCTGACAGGGAGGCAACAATGGGTCATGGTACGTGAGGTATCACAGTGGGCGCCTGTGACGAGCGGGGTCCCACAGGGGTCAGTCCTTGGACCAATGCTATTCTTGGTATATGTGAATGACATGACGGACGGGATAGACTCAGAAGTGTCTCTGTTAGCAGACGATGTGAAGTTAATGAGGAGAATTAAATCAGATAAGGATCAGGCAGGACTACAAAGAGACCTAGACAGGCTGGACACCTGGTCCAGCAACTGGCTTCTCGAATTTAACCCTGCCAAATGCAAAGTCATGAAGATCGGGGAAGGCAAAAAAGACCGCAGACAAAGTATAGGCTAGGGGACCAAAGACTCGCTCAAGGAGAAAGATCTTGGGGTGAGTATAAACACCAAGCATGTCTCCGGAAGCACACATCAACCAGATAACTGATGCAGCATATGAGCGACTGGCAAACCTGAGAATAGCGTTCCGATACCTTAGTAAGGAATCGTTCAAGACACTGTACACCGTGTACGTCAGGCCCATACTAGGATATGCAGCGCCAGATTGGAACCCATACCTGGTCAAGCAGGTCAAGAAATTAGAGAAAGGGCAAAGGTTTGTGACAAGGTTAGTTCCAGAGATAAGGGGAATGTCCTACGAAGAAAGGTTAAGGGAAATCAACCTGACAACACTGGAGGACAGTAGGGTTAGGGGAGACATGATAATGACATACAAAATACTGTGGGGAATAGACAAGGTGGATAGAGACAGGATGTTCCAGAGAGGGGACACAGAAACAAGGGGTCACAATTGGAAGTTGAAGACTCAGATGAGTCAAAGGGATGTTAGGAAGTATTTCTTCAGCCATAGAGTAGTCAGGGAGTGGAATAGTCTAGCAAGTGATGTAGTGGAGGCAGGAACCATACATAGCTTAATGACGAGGTATGATAAAGCTCATGAATCAGGGAGTGAAGGGACCCAGTAGCAATCAGTGAAGAGGCGGGGCCAGGAGCTGAGTCTCGACCCCTGCAACCACAATTAGGTGAGTTCAATTAGGTGAGTACAGTGGAGGCAATCAGAATTATCACCAGTGAAGATACAGTTGCCCCCAGGGATGCTGACACTGCTGAAGCACTTAGAGGAAAGCACCCTGCCAGGGAAACCAGGGGTACCAACAGTTCCAACACCTCTGTCCCCACTGTGGAACCACTGATTGTGCAAGACTCAGACATTTACAAAGCAATAATGTCATTCCCGTCCGGCTCTGCTGGGGGTTACACTGGAATAAGGCCACATCATTTAAAGGAAATTGTTAATCCAGTGATCGGGAAGATTACAGAGACACTGCTGTCAGAGATCACAAGGTTCGTCAACAATTCCTTGGCTGGTCTGATTCCTGACGAGATTAAACCCTTCTTTTTTGGAGCATCACTTTGTGCCCTTAAAAAGAAGGCTGGAGGAATTAGGCCAATTGCAGTGGCCAACACTTTTTGCTGCCTCGTTTCCAAAGTTGCTGTCCGAGGTATTTGTGCAGAGGTGGCCATGTTGCTTCAAGCAAACCTGCTTTGCTTTGGGGTCTCTCAAGGAAGTGAAGCAACAGTTCATGCAACAAGGGCGAATATCAACAACCTGCCTGCGTATATATCGACAATGCAGTGTTAAAATTAGATTTCAAGAGTGCATATAATCTCCTGAAAAGAGACGTGGCATTAGTCTGGTCACAGACCGGGCCGCGGGAGCTTTGACCCATGAAACCCTCTCCAGGTATCTCCAGGTATACAAGAAAATTTCCCTGGTCTCCTCCCATTTGTTTCAGCTGGATATAGCAAGGAATCAATGCTCCTGTTTGGAGAGCATGAAATTACATCAGATGATGTCCAGCAAGGGGACCCTCTCGCATCATTTCTCTTCTGAATTGCGGTTAGGAAAATGACAGTCAGACTGACCAGTGAGCTAAATATCTGGTTCCTGGATGATTGCACACTAGCAGGTACAAAGGAGTCCCTTCTAGATGATTTTACACAGGTGATGACAAGGGGACAGGAAATGGGTTTCATCCTCAATCCATCCAAATGTGAAATCATCTCAGTCAATCAACAAGTGATATACGCAGTGAGATCAAAACTACCAGGAGCATCAGTCATTGCCCCCACAAATAGCATCTTGCTTGGAACACCTCTGGGAAACGATACCATTGACACAATTCTCAGGAAGAAACTGAGTTGAGGAGAATGGAACAACGAATAGGCAATCTTGACACCTATGATGCCTTGTACCTTCTCACAAAGTGCTTGCGTCTGCCCAGGTTGACATATTTCCTAAGATGTGCTCCTTTATATGATAACCCTATACTGCACGAATATGACAGTATCCTGAGGCAGATTTTTACGAAAGTACTTAACCTTACTCTAGAAGATGGGCAGTGGGACCAACCTACACTTCCAATCAGACTAGGAGGCATTGGTGTCCGCAAGTTATCACAGATTGCGCTACCTGCTCTCCTGCCCTCATGCATTGCATCCAGAGGGCTTGTAGCAGCGATTCTCCCTGAACATCTTAGGGACACGATTGGAGTCTATGACCAAAAGTTCGTTGATGGAGCCAGGATCTGGGATAACCTAACGGGCTCTGAAACCAGACCTGTTTCCCCCAACAACTACAAACAGTCACTCTGGGATGGCCCAATAGTGGAGAATATAGCCTCAACAATGCTTCAGAGTGTGCCAGGGAAGGATAGAGCTCGCCTCCTTGCAGTGAGAGCTTCTCATGCAGGGGACTTTCTGTTGGCTGTTCCCAACTTCAGCCTTGGCACACGCCTCGACCCACAGACCATCCGCATTGGTGTTACCCTTCGACTTGCCGCCCCTATTCTCGCCGAACACAGGTGTATTTGTGGCAGTGAAGCATAAGACCGATTCGGGTACCATGGTCTTGTGTGCAGTAAATCCGAGGGAAAGATTGCAAGACATGAAAAGGTTAATAATATCAAGAGGAGCCTCACAACAGCCGGATGCCCAGCAGTAAGGGAGCCACTCCAATAATGCAGATCTGAGGGCAGCGAAAAGCATCCAGATGGTATCACCCTTCAAGCCTGGACAGACAGCAAACAGGTGGTGTGGTACTACACATGTGCATCTACCTTGACTGATACCTAACTATAATACACTAGGGAGGACGGAGGGGCACCTGCCAGCTTCAGGGAGTCCCAAAAGTCTAGAAAATATGGAGAACTTTTCCATCATTATATGCTTGTTCCCATAGGCTCGGAGGCCCTTGGCTCATGGGGAAAGAGTGTATCTACGTTCCTTAAGTAGCTAGGCAAAAGATTCATCAGGGTAACTAGGGAACATGTTCCAGCGACTAATGCCTGCTGTATTTTGGGTACGCGCCCCAGGTCTGAGGAGCTGGATAAGAGTTTCGCATTATAATCAGTGACAAACATGTAACAATATGTACTAGACATGTATCTCTCACACCTCGTGTTCTGTATATGCCATCTTTATATCAACAGTGTATCTCTTAATCTTTCCATATTATGTAATAAAATATACCTATTGGTAAAAAAGATTGAAAAGATGGGGTGGTAGGGGAAGTGGAATATTCAAATGGCTTCAGGAAGAAATCCAAATATTCTTCCTTAAAGCCTTTTTATCCACTTTTTCGTGGCTATGGGTCCCACAATTTGCACCAGAGGTGGAGCCTATCATATATATGTCGTGCCGATTAGGTAAAACTTGTCAATTAGCAAGAACTCATCTAAAATTAAGTCCTTTCTAAAATTTTTCTTATACGTTTAAAGATATATTTTTAATTTATGTTAATGTAAAAATTTATAATTTTGTACCAAGAGAAACTTTGAAAACCTACCTAACCTTATTACAACAAGCGCAATTTAATTTAGCCTAACCCAGCTAAATATATTTTAGATACGTTAACATTAATTTAATAATAAACAAACACAATGAAATATATTTTTCGTTATGTTCAGAATGATTTTGGCGAAATTATTGCATACACAAATTTTCACTTGTCTTATATGGCAAGGTGAGCGTTGCTATTTAAGCCAAAATCGCAAGTTTTACCTAATCGGCACGACATATATATATATATATATATATATATATATATATATATATATATATATATATATATATATATATATATATATATATATATATATATATATAATATATATATATATATATATTCTAGGTAGTAGGTTGGTAGACAGCAACCACCCAGGAGGTACTACCGTCCTGCCAAGTGAGTGTAAAACGGAAGCCTGTAATTGTTTTACATGATGGTAGGATTGCTGGTGTTTTTTTTCTGTCTCATAAACATGCAAGATTTCAGGTATGTCTTGTTACTTCTACTTACACTTAGGTCACACTACACATTCATGTACAAGCATATATATACACACACCCCTCTGGGTTTTCTTCTATTTTCTTACTAGTTCTTGTTCTTATTTCCTCTTATCTCCATGGGGAAGTGGAACAGAATTCTTCCTCCGTAAGCCATGCGTGTCGTAAGAGACTACTAAAATGCCGGAAGCAAGGGGCTAGTAACCCCTTCTCCTGTATATATTACTAAATGTAAAAGGAGAAACTTTCGGTTTTCCTTTTGTTCCACCCCGCTTCGGTATATATATATATATATATATATATATATATGTCGTGCCGATTAGGTAAAACTGGTCAATTAGCAAGAACTCATTTAAAATTAAGTCCTTTCTAAAATTTTCTCTTATACGTTTAAAGATATATTTTTTTCATTTATGTTAATGTAAGAATTTATAATTTTGTACCAAAAGAAACTTTGAAAACCTACCTAACCTTATTACAACAAGCGCAATTTAATTTAGCCTAACCCAACTAAATATATTTTAGATACGTTAACATTAATTTAATAATAAAGAAACACAATGAAATATATTTTTTCGTTATGTTCAGAATGATTTTGGCGAAATTATTGCATACACAAATTTTCACTTGTCTTATATGGCAAGGTGAGCGTTGCTATTTAAGCAAAATCGCAAGTTTTACTAATCGGCACGACATATATATATATATATATATATATATATATATATATATATATATATATATATATATATATATATGTATGTCGTGGATTAGAAACTGGTCAATTAGCAAGAACTCATTTAAAATTAAGTCCTTTCTAAAATTTTCTCTTATACGTTTAAAGATATATTTTTTTCATTTATGTTAATGTAAAGAATTATAATTTTGTACCAAGAGAAACTTTGAAAACTTACCTAACCTTATTACAACAAGCGCAATTTAATTTAGCCTAACCCAACTAAATATATTTTAGATACGTTAACATTAATTTAATAATAAACAAACACATTGAAATATATTTTTTTGTTATGTTCAGAATGATTTTGGCGAAATTATTGCATACACAAATTTTCACTTGTCTTATATGGCAAGGTGAGCGTTGCTATTTAAGCCAAAATAGAAGTTTACCTAATCGGCACGACATATATATATATATATATATATATATATATATATATATATATATATGTCGTGCCGATTAGGTAAAACTGTCAATTAACAAGAACTCATCTAAAATTAGTCCTTTCTAAAATTTTCTTTATATATTTAAAGATAATTTTTTCATTTATGTTAATGTAAAAATTTATAATTTTGTACCAAGAGAAACTTTGAAAACCTACCTAACCTTATTACAACAAGCGCAATTTAATTTAGCCTAACCCAACTAAATATATTTTAGATACGTTAACAATAATTTAATAATAAACAAACACAACGAAATATATTTTTTCGTTAGGTTCAGAATGATTTTGCGAAATTATTGCATACACAAATTTTCACTTGTCTTATATGGCAAGGTGAGCGTTGCTATTTAAGCCAAAATCGCAAGTTTTACCTAATCGGCACGACATATATATATATATATATATATATATATATATATATATATATATATATATAATATATATATATATATATATATATACTAATATCATACATATGCCGGTGAGCGCCCCGGCATAATGCCGTTACGAAAATCAAAGGCCTACCATACAGGGGGGTCTTTTTTTGTCAGTCATTATGCCAGGTAGCAGCCATTAGCATGACGTCACGGCCTGCCGCCACATTCCACAGTGACTCCTCAATGCTCACGTGGCTGCAGTGGTGAGAGGAAGTGTTGAACTTTTGTCTCTCATCCTCCCCATCTTTCTCCATGTTCCCTTTGGTTTTGGGGCTATACATATTTGATTATGGGTAAACAGAAGTCTTTAACACCTGAAACTATAGCTCAAATCATAGGGCTTCACAAAGCTGGGCACCAGACGAAAGAAATAGTGGAGAATGTTGGTATGTGTGAGCGTTCAATGAGGAACTGGGTGCAGCGTTTCGAGGCTGGTGGCGGTGTCGAGTTATCCTCTGCCAAACCTCGGACTTGCCCCTCGAAGAAGACATCTGTTCGTACCTTAACTGTGTTAAAGAAGCAGTTAACGAGTACACCTAAGATAACTGCTAGAGAATTGAAAGAAAAGATCCCACTTCTTCTTTCAGAGGTGTCTGTAAGAACTGTTAACAGACGTGTGTCAGAACTGGGCTACAGTAGTCACCGCCAGGTTAAGAAACCGATCCTCTCCAAGCCACAGAAGAAACGTAGGCTGGATTATGCAAATATCTTCACTGGACTCCTCAACAGTGGTCTGAAGTACTTTGGAGTGATGAAGCAACTTTCACCGTCACCTGTAACCGTGGGAGACATGTGTACCGACCCAGAGGTTGTGACCCACTAGACCAACGCTACACCTGTGGGACCACTAAACACCCAGACTCGCTCATGGTTTGGGGTGTTTCAGTGCCCAGATTGTTGAACTCATTGTGCTTCCCAATAACCAGTATATGAACCAGTATAATTACCGAGAGTTATTGTGTGACAATTTATCTGAGGAGTTTGACAAGTGTATCTCTACGGTTCTTGGCTGTAGAAAGGGCGATACCTCTTGGAATTTTCTCCACACTGGCAAATTTGTAGGAATGCCCGATAAAGTGTACTGTAAATGTTGCTGTCTTAGCTGAGATGACCACGTATCCAGCCATCCCGTACCGATGGTTGATGCCGACTCACATTCCCAGGCTGTATGGTAAGACAAATCAATGAGACTATGTTTTGCCTTAATACGGCAGGCAACCAGACCTAAACCTATTGAGACCACTGAATAGTGAAACAAATGTCAACGATATCAGTGCATTCCGCAGCTGGAGGCTGCTCTACATGAGGCATGGAATAACATACCTCCACAAACCCTCAAGAATTTGTGTGAGAGTCTTCCTGAGGGACGTGATTAAGCGTTAAGAACGCAGCACCAAGATTAAAACCTCAGTAAGTGTGCAAATATATATATTATAATCTTTCATGGCATGTGTTTGTGTTTTGGTATGTGTGTGGGTGAGGGCGGCATAATGCAGGTGACTAGCACTGTGTATATATGTGTATATACTATGTATATATATATATATATATATCTATATATATATATATATATATATATTATATATTATATATTATATATATATGTTTCGCCAGAGGAGCAACCTGATAGGACAGTTACCAGTGCTAGACCAGTCCACCTGCTCACCTTGGCGCCAGACTCACTCAGACAAGCAGGCTTAACTCCTCTCTCCCTCGCAGGACACAAATAGGTTTTCAATCTAGGGATTCGCAGAGCAGGAAATATTCCAAATCTCTAGTTGTGCATGCATCATGAATGAAAACTGTACCTCCTGCCTGAAGCTGCTGCCTTATACTCTAGCGAAATAGAAGTAGGAAGCACTCAACGCAGCTCTTATCAGACAGCAGTGTTTGTGAATATTTCTCCTGCTCTCGATTTAATATATATATATATATATATATATATATATATATATATATATATATATATATATATATATATATATATATATATAAATGTGTTGTACTCACCTAGTTGTGGTTGCAGGGGTCGAGTCATAGCTCCTGGCCTTGCCTCTTCACTGGCCGCTACTGGGTCACTCTCCCTGCGCCATGTGCTTTATCATACCTCTTCTTAAAGCTATGAATGGAACCTGCCTCCACTACATCGCTTCCCAAACTATTCCACTTCCTGACCACTCTGTGACTGAAGAAATACTTCCTAACATCCCTGTGATTCATCTGAGTCTTCAACTTTCAACTGTGTCCCCTTGTTGCTGTGTCCCATCTCTGGAACATTCTGTCTCTGTCCACCTTGTCAATTCCTCTCAGTATTTTATATGTCGTTATCATGTCCCTTCTATCTTTCCTGTCCTCCAAAGTTGTCAGGTCGATTTCTCTTAACCTCTCCTCGTAGGACATACCCTTAGCTCCGGGACTAGTCTTGTTGCAAACCTTTGCACTTTCTCTAGCTTCTTTACATGTTTGGTTAGGTGTGGGTTCCAAACTCGTGCTGCATACTCCAATATGGGCCTAACGTACACAGTGTACAGGGTCCTGAACGATTCTTTATTAAGATGTCGGAACGCTGTTCTTAGGTTTGCTAGGAGCCCATATGCTACAGCAGTTATTTGGTTGATGTGCGGCTCAGATGTGCCTGGTGTTATACTCACCCCAAGATCTTTTTCCTTGACTGAGGTTTGTAGTCTCTGTCCCCCTAGACTGTACTCCGTCTGCGGTCTTCTTTGCCCTTCCCCAATCTTCATGACTTTGCACTTGGTGGGGTTGAACTCCAGGAGCAAATTGCTGGACCAGGCTTGCAGCCTGTCCAGATTCCTTTGTAGTTCTGCCTGGTCCTCGTCCGATTGAATTTTTCTCATTAACTTCATATCATCTGCAAACAGGGACACTTCGGAGTCTATTCCTTCCGTCATGTCGTTCACAAATACCGTGTGTGTGTGTTTGTGTGTGTGTGTGTGTGTGTGTGTGTACTCACCTATTTGTGGTTGAAGGGGTCGAGTCATAGCTCCTGGCCCCGCCTCTTCACTGATTGCTACTAGATCCTCTCTCTCCCTGCTCCATGAGCTTTATCAAACCTAGTCTTAAAACTATGTATGGTTCCTGCCTCCACTATGTCGCTTTCTTAGCTATTCCACTTCCTGACAACTCTATGACTGAAGAAATACTTCCTAACATCCCTTTGACTCATAGGAGTCTTCAACTTCCAATTGTGACCCCTTGTTTCTGTGTCCCCTCTCTGGAACATCTTGTCTCTGTCCACCTTATCTATTCCTCGCAGTATTTTATATGTCGTTATCATGTCTCCCCTAACCCTCCTGTCCTCTAGTGTCGTCAGGCCGATTTCCTTAACATTTCTTCGTAGGACAATCCCTTAGCTCTGGGACTAGTCTTGTTGCAAACCTTTGCACTTTCTCTAATTTCTTGACGTGCTTGACCAGGTGTGGGTTCCAAACTGGTGCTGCATACTCCAGTATGGGCCTGACGTATATGGTATACAGAGTCTTGAATGATTCCTTAGTGAGGTATTGGAACGCTATTCTTAGGTTTACCAGCCGCCCGTATGCTGCAGCAGTTATCTGATTGATGTGTGCCTCAGGAGATGTGCTCGGTATTATACTCACCCCAAGATCTTTTTCTTTGAGTGAGGTTTGCAGTCTTTGGCCACCTAGACTATACTCTGTCTGCGGTCTTTTGCCCTTCCCGATATTCATGACTTTATATTTGGCAGGGTTAAATTCAAGGAGCCAGTTACTGGACCAGGCTTGCAGCCTGTCCAGGTCTCTTTGTAGTCCTGCCTGATCCTCGACTGATTTGATTCTTCTCAATAACTTCACATCATCTGCAAACAGGGACACTTCTGAGTCTATCCCTTCCGTTATGTCATTCACATATACCAAAAACAGTACAGGTCCTAGGACTGACCCTTGTGGAACTCCACTCGTCACAGGTGCCCACTCTGACATCTCGTCACGTACCATGACTCGTTGTTGCCTCCCTGTCAGATATTATCTGATCCATTGCAGTGCTTTTCCTGTTACGTGTGCCTGATCCTCTAGCTTTTGCATTAACCTCTTGTGAGGAACTGTGTCGAACGCCTTCTTGCAGTCCAAAAATGCAGTCTATCCACCCTCTCGCTCGTGTCTTACTTCTGTTACCTTGTCATAAAACTCCAGTAGGTTTGTGACGCAGGATTTTCCTTCCGTGAAACCGTGCTGGTTGTCGTTTATAAGCTTGTGTCTTTCTAGGTGCTCCACCACTCTCCTCCTGATGATCTTCTCCATGACTTTGCATACTATATACGTCAGTGACACAGGCCTGTAGTTTAATGCCTCGTGTCTGTGTCCTTTCTTAAAATTGGGACTACATTTGCCATCTTCCACGCCTCAGGTAGTTGCCCAGTTTCAATGGATGTGTTGAAGATTTGTGTTAGTGGCACACACAACATCTCTGCTCCCTCTCTAAGGACCCACGGAGAAATGTTGTCCGGTCCCACCGCTTTTGAGGTATCGAGTTCACATAGCAGCTTCTTCACCTCCTCCTCGGTTGTGTGTATTTCATCCAGCACTTGTTGGTATACCTCCCTATTCTGAATTCCTGGAGTCCTTCCTGTCTCCTGTGTAAATATCTTTAAATCTCATGTTGAGCTCCTCACATACCTCTTGGTCGTTTATTGTGAACTCCCACCTTCCTTTCTCAGCCTGATTACCTGGTCCTTGACTGTTGTTTTCCTCCTGATGTGGCTATACAACAGCTTCGGATCAGACTTGACTTTTGATGCTATATCATTTTCATATTGTCGCTGAGCCTCCTTCATACCTGTGCATATTCGTTTTTGGCTCTTCGGCTAATCTCTTTATTTTCCTGGGTCCTTTGTCTTCTGTAATTTTTCCATTCTCTATTACACTTACTTTTTGCCTCCCTACACCTCTGGGTGAACCAAGGACTCGTTCTGGTCTTCCCATTACTTCTGTTTCCCTTGGGGACAAACCTCTCCTCTGCCTCTTTGCATTTGGTTGTCACATATTCCATCATTTCTTTTACTGGTTTTCCTGCCAATTCTCTCTCCCACTGAACGTCTTGTAGGAAGTTCCTCATGCCTGTGTAGTCCCCCTTTTGTAGTTTCGTTTCTCCCTTCCTATTCCTGCTCCCTCTCCACTTGTAGCTCAACTATATAATCAAAACACAGAACCAAATGATCACTAGCTCCAAGGGGCCTTTCATACGTGATATCCTCGATGTCCGAACTACTCAAGGTGAATACTAGGTCCAGTCTTGCTGGATAATCCCCATCTCTCTCTCTGGTAGTGTCTCTAACATGTTGATCATGAGGTTTTCCAGTACCACATCCATCATCTTGGCTCTCCATGATTCAGAACCCCCGTGGGGCTCCAGGTTTTCCCAATCAATCTCTTTGTGATTGAAATCACCCATAACTAGTAACTTTGCTCTTCCCGTGTGGGCTCTTCTGGCTACCTCGGCTAGTGTGTCTACCATTGCTCTGTTGCTCTCGTCGTATTCTTCTCTTGGCCTCCTGCAGTTCTGTGGCGGGTTGTACATTACAGCAATTACCACCTTATGGCCCTCAGACTGAATTGTTCCTACTATGTAGTCCCTTTCACCCATTCCATCCATTCCTTCCACTTCCTCAAATCCCCACCTGTTCTTAATGAGCAGTGCAACTCCTCCTTTCCCTCTGCTCTCTCTATCTTTCCTGAGGATTTGATATCCGGGTGGAAAGATTGCATCTGTTATCATCCTGTGTGTGTGTGTGTGTGTGTGTGTGTGTGTGTGTGTGTGTGTGTGTGTGTGTGTGTGTGTGTGTGGTCTGTGTCGTGCCGATTAGGTAAAACTTGCGATTTTGGCTTAAATAGCAACGCTCTTGCCGAGAAAGGCAAGCTAAAATTTGTGAATGCAATAATTTCGTAAAAAAAAATTGAAATTAACGAAAAAACATATATTTCATTGTGTTTGTTTATTATTTAAACACTGTAAACTTATCTAAGATATATTTATTTGGATTAGGATAAATTAGATTGTGCTTGTCATAATAAGGTTAGGTAAGTTTTCTAAGGTTCTTTTGGTGCAAATTTATTATTTTTTACATTAACATAAGAAGAGATTATAGTACAGATTATATGTTGTTAATACTTTTCATTAGCTTTCAATTCTTGTTAAGTTATTCTTTGATTTCTTAGATGACCAATATCGTCAAATATAAATTACTTTTGAAAGGGAAAAAAATGAAAATGACCTTTTTGGATATTATAATTGAGAGAACTGAGAATATAATTTAACATGAATTTACAGAAAGCCTAAAATTATTGGCTTGGCAACTAATTTTTTTTCCTGTTATACCAATTCAGTTTAAACGCTATTTAATAACAATTCTTGTAACTGAGGATTACAGGATGTATTCAGATTACACAAACTTTCATCAACAATTACACGTTATTAGATCAGTGTTATGACAGGACGATTTTCCACGTAATGTTGCTGATATTTTGGTAAACTAAAAAAAAACCGTTTAGTGTAATTCAACAAATCGTGTGGTTATAGTGCATGAATCAACCATTTATGTTAAGTAGCTAATTATAATTAATTAGGGGATTTAATCAACAACATTCTCCTTGCATTATATTTAAGAACAGCTGTACATTACAGATGTTTTGAAAGTTCAAGGATTCGAACCCCGATTCCCAATTTTGCTAAGCAAATTTGTTTTTTCCTCGTTACATTTCTCTCTCTCTCTCCCTCTCTCCTTCCCTCGTTCCCTCAATGCATCCTTTTATCTCTCTCTCTCTTCAGCCCTCTCTCTCTCTCTCTCATTAAGTCTATCCCATCCTACATCCCTCAATCTCTCCAATTCTCGCTCGCTATCTAAACACTCGTCATATGTACATCAATGTACGTCTACGAGATATGTCTCTGTATATTATAATAATAATAATATCTTTATTTCTACAAGTACATGTACAAGGTATACAGGCCTAACTGACATCAATGACATACTACTATATAGAAAGCCGCTTGTTATGCTGAGCATTTCGGGGAAATTAGGTCAGTTTTGTCCCAGTCGACTAACACACAGGTACCCATTTTACTGATAGGTGAACATAGACAACCAGTGTAAGGAAATACATCCAATGGTTCTACCCTCGCCGGGAATCGAACCCGAACATTTGTCGCGTGAAGCGAGAGCTTTAGCCACCAGGCTACCAGCCACCATTGCTAAGACGACGAGGCAGCTCAAGGCCGAACATTTAGGTAAATCTTTCAAGACAGGACAACTGCTAGGTAACCCTTCATGTTAACCAATTAGGAAACATGAGCATGGGTAAATCGACCCTATGATTGCCCTCAGAGAGTCGCAGAAGCTCACTATACTTAACATCTTATGCTAGACTTATGCACTTATAAGAGCTCCTGTGAATTATTTTATTTTTAAGTGTATGGTAGTTATATTATTTATTTTAGACATAAAATTTTTAATTTTAAACATTCTTTTGTATATAGTTCTTCTATCTTCCAGTTATGTCCTTGAATTTGTATTGATAAAGCCACTGGAGGGCGAAACGTCTACTATAAAGATACCCAGATGTTGCAAATGTGTCATAATTTCATCTGGCAGTTATATCGAAAATGCTGCAAGATTACGACAAGTTGATAATCAAGACATGTGCAACAGTTGGTATCTTTTATTGATGAAACGTTTCGTCTACACAGTAGGCCTCTTCAGTCAAATACAGAAAGAACAGTTGTGGAGAAATATAGATCATGCAATCAGTCCCTCAACCCTGGAGGAAAAGTATCTGTGCTCTATATTTGACTGAAGAAGCCTGCTGTGTAGACGATAAGTTGCAACAATAAAGATACCCAGCTGTTGCACATGCGTCTTAATCTTCAAGTTGTCGGTATTTAATACCATTTTCAACATAACAGTTTGTACAAGAATGGTATAAAATACCGACAACATGAAAACTGAGACATGTGAAACATCTGGGTATCTTTATTGTAGACGTTTCGCCATAAAGTTCTACTGTCTTCGAATTATGTCGTAGAATTATGTCCTATACGTTTCGCCATATAGTTCTACTGTCTTCTAATTATGTCCTAGACGTTTCGGCACTGGAGGGCGAAACGTCTACAATAAAGATACCCAGATGTTTCACACGTGTCTCAGTTTTCATAACAGTTTGTGGTGCCCACCTGGACGTCTCTCACTCTTGACTAAGATAGTAATGGCGTCGTAAATGAGACGCCATTGGTTTGGTTCGCGGAACTTCTTCCATAGAGATAATTTCCTAATTTCCAGTATGGCCAAATTTTCATTTAATTTCTTTGCCCTTCATTACATTACGTATTCCGCTTCGTTTCGTTAAATATTATATTGTTTCGAACCCTGATGAACATTTTCTTTATTCAACGTATGGGAATCTTTATTGAAGGAACGTTTCGCCACACAGTGGCTTCATCAGTCCAATACAAAGCAGAGAGGTATAAGGAGAGGAGTTGAGGTAATCAGTCCCTCAACCTGGAATAGATGTGTTCAGTCCATCATCGATTCCAGGCCGAGGGACTGATTACCTCAACTCCTCCTTCCTTATGCCTTCCTGCTGCTTTGTATTGGACTGATGAAATCAATGTGTGGCGAAACGACTCTTCAATAAAGATTCCCATATGTTGCATAAGTGTCTCAATTTTTCAAAACCATTTCATTGTATTGACAAGTTTAACATGCATACTTTCCCACTATTTATTGCTTAAGTTTTCTAAGCTTCACCTGTATCGCATTCATATTATTTCATTGTTTTTGAATATCTCTCGGAGAATTTCGGCAAATTTAGCAAGTGGACCCCCGGATTTCGTCATTAATTCGTTCCAGAATGCTGTTCAAGTGCCGTTACCGAACGAATTTGTTCCCATAAGGAATAATGTAAATTAGATTGGTCCTTTTAGACCCCCAAAAATACACTTACAAAAACACTTACAAAAATACACTTACATAATTGTTCGAGTTGGGAGCAGTACGAAATCCGGGGGTCCACTGTTGCGTACTAAAAACCGAGAGTTTTCTCACAACAAATTCTTTCGTGCGATTGAATCTGGATTTTAGTATCTTTCCCGAGAGTGGTAAGACACATAGGCAACAGTTAGGCATCTTTAATCCGAAACGTTTCGCCTACACAGTAGGCTTCTTCAGTCGAGTACAAAAAGTAGGCAGTAGTAGTAGAGATGTGAAGACGATGTAATCAGTCCATCACCCTTGAAGTTGAAGATTTGAGGTGGTCAGTCCCTCAGCCTGGAGAAGAGTTCTGTTCCATACTCTGAAACAATGTGGAGATCAACCTGTTGTTGTATGTTCGCCGGTACATCCGGCCCGGGAGATCAAGCGACAACGTCGAGATTTATATACTGTCGTCGGAAGGACAGGTGTAGAGTGTAGAGAGGTCACGTCCCTCCCTATTGTGCAGCGTTACTCATTGACGTTCTCTTTATCACGTTAGGACGACCACTCTTCCTCAGACAATAATTCTCTGTCTTGAAAAACCGATTCCATAATGGCTATCTGTGTGTACTAAAATCAGAAACTGCAGTGAACCTTGCAAAACAAGCTCAATAGAACTGACATCAACCCTTTACTAAAGAGACAAGAGCCTTGTTTCAAGGTGCAAAGGAAACAAAGTTTGTTAGAGAGTTGTGAGGGCGGAGGAGCTCTGATGGAGGCGCTGATGGAGGCGCTGATGGAGGTATCATGCTGGGAAAGCAATCTAAAAACTTACATTAATTTCATCTCTCTCTCCTCTAGTTTCTCCCACGATTTAAGCACTCGCGGTAGGAGGATTTATTTTTGACCAGTTGCTCCTACCATAGTTTTTTTTTTTTTTTTTTTTTTGGTGTGTGAGTGGGTACTCTCCTAATTGTACTCACCTAATTGAGGTTGCAGGGGTCGAGACTAAGCTCCTGGCCTCTCCTCTTCACTGACCGCTACTAGGTCCTTTCTCTCCCTGCTCCATGAGCTTTATCATACCTCGTCTTAAAGCTATGTATGGTTCCTGCCTCCACTACATCACTTGCTAGACTATTCCACTTCCTGACAACTCTATGACTGAAGAAATACTTCCTAACATCCCTTTGACTCGTCTGAGTCTTCAACTTCCAATTGTGACCCCTTGTTTCTGTCTCCTCTCTGGAACATACTGTCTCTGTCCACCTTATCTATTCCACGCAGTATTTTGTAAGTTGTTATCATGTCTTCCCTAACCCTCCTGTCCTCCAGTGTCGTCAGGCCGATTTCCTTAACCTTTCTTCATTGGACATTCCCCTTAGCTCAGGAACTAACCTTGTTGCAAACCTTTGCACTTTCTCTAATTTCTTGACGTGCTTGACCAGTTGTGGGTTCCAAACTGGTGCTGCATACTCCAGTATGAGCCTGACGTACACAGTGTACAGTGTCTTGAACGATTCCTTACTAAGGTATCTGAAAGCTATTCTCAGGTTTGCCAGGCGCCCATATGCTGCTGCAGTTATCTGGTTGATATGTGCTTCAGGAGACGTGCACGATGTTATACTCACCCCAAGAACTTTATCCTTGAGTGAGGTTTTCAGTCTTTGGCCACCTAGCCTATACTCTGTCTGCGGTCTTCTTTGCCCTTCC
>WNWK01035582.1:0-19680 GCA_009830355.1 Cherax destructor | reverse complement strand
CTTGAGATCTGCTCAAGACACATTCCATTAAGAAAGAAAGTAAAAAAAGAAAGGAAGTGCTCCCTATACAGATAATAAAAATTCCCAGAGTTGCTGACAAAGCCAATATGTATATCAAAATACAAACGGAGGCACTCGTCAAGAAATTAAATCATGTATATCAAATTTTTAAACTGAAGGAATCTTACAGGGAGACAAAAATCACAGGAAGAACTAAAAGCCAAAAAAGGAAATTAAAAGAAAATACTTCTTATACTTCTTCTCTTATGCCAAATCTAAGAGAAAAACATCAAATTTGGGCCCCTCTTGGCGAGATGGGACATACACAGATGCCCAGCCAAAAAATAAGTGAATAAAAAGTCCCAATACGACTAATTTCAGTGTGCGCTGCCCAGACTAAGGGTCGACAATCCAAAAATTCTTTATAACAGAAACAAAAATTTGGTCATCAAAAAATCTTGGATATCCACCCAAAGACTTTGAAAAGGCAATAAATGACATGCCCTGCCTCTGCCCCACCCAACTCAAGAACTCTGTGTTCATCAAAATTGCAAGAAGCCCCAGTTGTGTGCCTTCAGTATTCTAGGAGGGAGCATGGACACGGGGTCATCCCACACTCACTAAAAACAACAGACAAAGGTGGCAGTAAAGCAATTGAAAAGAACTACAGACCCGATAGCACTAACATCCCATATAAAAATCTTTGAGAGGGTTCTAAGAAGCAAGATTGCCAACCACCTAGATACCCATCAATTGCACAACCCAGGGAAACAGGGTTTAGAGCAGGTCGCTCCTGCCTGTCACAGCTACTGGACCACTATGAAAAAGGTCCTGGATGACTGCAGAGGATAAACAAAATACAGATGTAGTATACACAGACTTTGCAAAAGCTTTCAACAAGTGTGACCATGGTGTAATAATTGCACAAAATGCATGATAAAGGAATAACAGGAAAAGTTGGTAGATGGATCTATACTTCCTGACAAATAGAAACAAAGGTAATAGTAAACAGAGTAAAGTCCGAGGCAGCTAGGTGAAAAGCTCTGTTCCACAAGGCACAGTACTCACTCCCATTCTATTCCTCATCCTTGTATCTGACATACAGAGATATAAGCCGTGTCTTCCTTTGTAGATGACACCCGGATTGCCATAACAGTGACCTCTACTCGAATACACTGCAAGACTCCAAGCAGACATAAACCAAATCTTCAAATGGGCCACTCAAAACAATATGAAGTTCAATGAGGAGAAATTTCAACTACTCAGATATGAAAAACTTGAGGAAATTAAAAATATATCAGGGTATATGACAAACTCTAACCATACAATAGAGAATAAGTAATGTAAAGGACTTGGAAGTGATAATGTCAGAGGATCTCACCTTCAAAGACCACAACAATGTATCTACTGCATCTGCTAAGAAAATGATTAGATGGATAATGAGAACCTTCAAAACTAGGGATTCCAAACCCATGATGATTCTCTTCAAATCACTTGTTCTCTCTAGGCTGGAATACTGCTGTACACTAATGGCCCCCCTCAAGGCTGGCAACATTGGTGACCTGCAGAGTGTACAAAGAACTTTCACGGCACACATATGTACAATAAGGCACCTAAATTACTGGGAACGGGTGAAGGTCCTTGATCTGTATTCCCTGGAACACAGGCAAGAGAGATACATGATGTTACGCAGAAATTGGGGTTTCCCTGAGGCCTAATGCCTTGTCTAAGGGCAAAGGGTAAAAGTTACACAAAACCCCTGTAAGGACTAGGCCTTCCAGGTCTATCCCCATAAACAAAGCTACGGTGTTACCCGTGTGGTTTAGTGCTGAAATTTAAGCCCTCTAAACTTCTGCCGATACCTTTCTGGCAAAATCTGATAAGACAATAAAACTACCTCCTTCAGCCTCTTATAATCAGCAAAGTCTGGTCCCTCTAGAGAACTAACTGCCTGTAAGCCTTTACCAACTAATTGTGTACGTGCTAATGTAGCCCATTCCTTTTCCGGCCAATCTTGGGATTTGGCCGTACTTTCAAATAAGAGAAAAAACTGGTCTGGGTCTTTCTCGAGGAACTTGGGCACAAATTTGATGGCTTTGTCCAAATGAAATAAATTTACACACCTGTTGGTGGTTTGCTTTAACCTTTCTAAGTCTTGTAATTCTTGGATCTTTGTACGTTCAATCTTAACAAGTCTTTTGTTGCTCAATTATGTCCAATTTCAACCTCATAATTTCTGCTTCCTTATCCAGGTCCCTACCAGTGGAACCTAACCCAGGGTTTCCTCCATCACCCACAACAACCCCAGCAAGGTCACCACTGTGAGACATTTTGGGACAATATAGCACAAACTCTTGCTATCCACAACACTTATATAAAATAATAAATCACACAGTAAAGCACCAACACAAAATTATTATAAGAAACACAAGGAGTAATTATCCTGGAACTCCCCAAAAATGAAACAGGATAGCACACAAAATCTGGCAGAAAAATAGAGCTATTTCACCTGCCAAGGAAAAATATCTCCAAAAAAAATTAGGTATTAATAACAAGAAAACCAACCATATTGCACCTACAAAGGTAAATTATGCACCAAAATTTGTATTATTAACACCCTTAAAAATCAGCAATATTGCACCTGCAGGTTAAATTATTCAACAAAAATATGTATTAATAACACCTTGAAAAATCAGCAATACTGCAAACAAAACAAATAAAATCTGGGGTTATTGCACCTGCAAAAGGCAAATTGTACCCCCAAAAATACTGGTAATAACAATAAAATCAGCACTATTGCACACAAAACAAATAAAATCTGGGGTTATTGCACCTGCAAAGGCAATTGTTCCCCCAAAAATACTGGTATTAATAACAAGAGGTATTAATAACAATAAAAGTAAGCAATAGAGCACTTGCAAAGGTAAATTAGGTCCCAGAAAAATTATGGGCACTAATAACAAAAAAAAATTAGACCTATTTCACACAAAACTAGCAGTAACCTGAGTACTACACCTGCAAAAGTAAGGCCACATTTTAGTGTAGGTATTTTCTAGTGAATCCTTCCTCTAACCAACCCAATAAAGTATGATTATTAACTTTCCAGGTTGCAAACTTGAATTACCACAAAATTTGATAATTCTCCCATATACAGGCCCCCATGTTACGCAGAAATTGGGGTTTCCCTGAGGCCTAATGCCTTGTCTAAGGGCAAAGGGTAAAAGTTACACAAAACCCCTGTAAGGACTAGGCCTTCCAGGTCTATCCCCATAAACAAAGCTACGGTGTTACCCGTGTGGTTTAGTGCTCCACTGGGTTAGGGTATCAGAAGGTTCCACACAAAAATTCCTAGGTAAGAAAATATACATTTATTTACTTATATTAAACTATATACAGTCCAAACACGCCTCTTCACAAATCAATTAGCCAAACCCCTCAAAAACAGTACAGGACGGAGAAGGCGGCCGGGTGGTCACTTAAAAAAAAAAAAAACAATACACTAAGCGGTCAGCCAAGCCACCACTCCCGTCCTCCCGCACACATCTCCTCCTATTTCTTCAGTTCACACTCGTCCCTTAGGGCCCCGACCATGTCCGAGCCCAGGGTGTGTACTGGTACACCATTAAAAGAGCCTATGGCTTGAGTTAGCTACACAAAAGGGAATACAACATCACAAACTTAGCTGAACACAGGCTCCGTCTCGCCAGCCGCTATCCATGCCGCGCACATGTGTAACCCACGCGACGCCTACACCCTCACCACAAAACTTTGGCAAATAAATCTCTAGCTGGATTTCTCTATTTCACCACTTAAACTTACTTTACAGTATTCCCCAAAAGGACAGCATATTTCTAAAATTATAATTTACATTTATCTAAAGGTTATACATTATTATTACTGTTTTTCCTAATTACCTGAAATTTATGGCACACTTCTCCAATAGCTATATATTACGTATATTTAAATGTCATGCAGAAACCTGCATAACACATGATAATATACACTTGGAAAATCCTAGAGGGATTAGTACCAAACTTGCACACGAAAATCACTCCCAATGAAAGTAAAAGACTCGGCAGGAGATGCAACATTCCCCCAATGAAAAGCAGGGGTGCCACGAGTACATTGAGAGACAATACAATAAGTGTCCGGGGCCCAAGACTGTTCAACTGCCTCCCAGCATACATAAGGGGGATTACCAATAGACCCCTGGCTGTCTTCAAGAAGGCACTGGACAGGCACCTAAAGTCAGTACCTGACCAACCAGGCTGTGGTTCGTACGTCAGTTTGCGCACAGCCAGCAGTAACAGCCTGGTTGATCAGACCCTGATTCCACCATGAGGCCCGAAACCCTCTCCAGGCAAACTCCAGGTAACTCCTTGATAATCAGATATGTATTTGCTCCAGAGTTAATACAGTTGACCCTTGAACAACACAGGTTTTGAACTGGGCAGGTAGACTTATACTAGGACCCCAATGGAAATACAGTGGAACCTCTGGTCATTAACGCTTCTGAACACGAACAAATCAGTTCATGACCAAAAAATTTACCATATTTTTGCATCTGGTCATGAACACATAATCAGGTGCCGAACAAACACAGCCATGCCAATTTTCACATTCCACACCATTTTATTCACACGTGCCAATTTTCCCCACTTCCTGTTGTTTGTGTACACCTCGCCTTGTACAGTGGAACCCCGACTTACGATGTTATCATCTTACGTTATTTTCGATAACCGATATTTATAACGTAAGAAATTTGATTGTGACTTACGATGTTTGCTTCGTCTTACGACTTTCGTACCGGACCTGTCCGCTTGGCGCCCAGCTGAGCGCGCACTCCAGGGAGCGTCAGTGCTATTGTTTACAAGCGAGAGCGACCACCCACCCACACCCACGCATTCATACCAGTATATTGTCATTATTCCACTGTTTTTAGTGCTTGCAACTGCTAAATAAGCTACCATGGGTCCAAGGAAAGCTCCTAGTGGTAAGCCTGTGGCAAAGAGGAACAGAAATATATGTACGATAGAAGTGAAGAAGGAGATAATAGAAAAATATGAAAGTGGAGTGCGTATCAGTGAGCTGGCCAGGCTGTATGGTAAACCCTATTCTACCATCGCTACCATTGTGGATAAGAAATATTCAAGTAAAATCAAGGAAGCTGTTGTTGCAAAAGGTGCATCTGTGATCACAAAACACAGACCACAAGTGCTGGAAAATGTGGAAAGGTTGTTGTTGGTGTGGATCAACGAGAAACAGTTAGCAGCAGATACTGTTTCAGAGGGAATAATATGTGAAAAAGCAAGGCAGTTGCATGATGATCTCCTTAAGAAAATGCCTGCAACGAGTGCTGAAGTGAGCGAATTTAAAGCCAGCAGAGGCTGGTTTTACAAATTTAAGAATCGAAGTGGCATACATAGTGTTGTGAGGCATGGTGACGCAGCCAGTTCTGACAAAAGTGCGGCTGAAAAATATGTTCCTGAATTCCAGGAGTACCTAGAGGCTGAACAATTCCTCCCCCAACAAGTGTTTAATTGTGATGAAACAGGCCTGTTTTGGAAGAAAATGCCCAACAGGACCTACATTACTCAGGAGGAAAAGGCACAGCCAGGACATAAGCCTATGAAAGACAGGCTAACTTTGATGCTTTGTGCCAATGCCAGTGGTGATTGCAAAGTGAAGCCTTTACTGGTGTATCTTTTTGAAAATCCCGAGTGTTTGGCAGATGCGGTGTCAGCAAGTCTAACTTGTGTGTGATGTGGAAGTCTAACAAAAGGCTTGGGTCACAAAGGACATTTTCTTAGATTGGTTCAATGAAGTGTTTGGCCCCAGTGTGAAGAAATATCTATTGGACAATAATTTGCCACTTAAGTGCCTCCTGATAATGGACAATGCTCCTTGTCATCCTCCAAACTTGGTAGAGAAAATTGTGGAGGAGTTTAAATTCATCAAAGTGAAGTTCTTGCCCCTAATACCACTCCTCTCCTCCAGCCCATGGACCAGCAGGTCATTTCCAACTTTAAAAACTCTATACCAAAGCAATGTTTCAAAAGTGCTTTGATGTGACCACAGACATGAACATAACCCTAAGAGAATTTTGGAAAAACATTTCCATATGCTGCATTGTGTACACCTTATAGGTAAGGCTTGGGAGGGAGTGACTACCAGGACTTTGAACTCTGCCTGGAGAAAATTGTGGCCAGACTGTGTCCTAGAGAGGGATTTTGAAGGTTTTGGGGCTGAGCCTCAGAACCCTGAGCATGAGCCTGAGCCTGAGCCTGTTTTGGAAGAAATTGTGGAATTGGGCAAGTCTTTGGGGTTAGAGGTGAGTGGTGAGGATGTGGAACAGTTGGTGGAGGAGCACAAGGAAGAGCTAACCACTGAAGATCTGCAAGAGCTTCAACAGCAACTGGAACAAGAGAGCAGAGGTCAGGACAATGGTTCAGAGGAGGAGGAGGAGGTGGAACAAAAATGGAAGAATGTGCCTTCTTCAAGGATTAGGGAGATCTGTGCCAAATGGAGTGATGTGCAAGCATTTATGGATGAATATCACCCTAACCATGCTGTTGCAGGCCGTGCTGGCAACCTGTACAATGACACAGTGGTGTGTCATTTCAGGGATGTGTTAAAGAATCGCCAGACACAGAGCTCCCTGGACAAATTTGTTGTTAGAAAGAGGTCTAGTGACTCTCAAGCTGGTCCTAGTGGCATTCAAAGAAAAAGGAAGTAACCCCAGAAAAGAACTTACCACCTGCAGTGTTAATGGAAGGATTCCCTTCAAACACTAGCATACTACTCCACCTTCTCCCCTCCTCCCGTCCTCCACACATCAACAACTCTTCAATAAATGTAAGTGACATGTTATTGTACAATATTTGCAATGTGTATTTATGTATTCTTTATTAAATTATTTATTATTTAATGTCCAAAAGTTCTAAAAATATTTTATTTAACTACTTGAGTTTGGACAGTAAACGTACCATGTATTTTTAGGCAGGATTAAATTTATTTCTCATTATTTCTTATGGAAAATTGATTCGTTTAACGATTGTTTCGCCTTAAAATATGCCCTCTCTGACGGATTAATATCGTAAGTCGGGGTACCACTGTAGTTGGTCTCAGTCAGACATGCGTTCATTTGCTGTGAACTCTTTTTGTTGAATTTCGTGTTTTTGTAATTCATTTTGCAATTAACCATGGCCTCTAAGCAAGTGAAGAGTGGTAAAGTGGGTAAAAAGAAGGGTTTGAAGAAAATTGAAATAGAAGTGAAGAAGGAAATTATTGAAAATTATGAGCGTGGTGTGTGTGTTACCAAACTTGCTGCGGAGTTCAAGAAGCCAAAGTCTACGATCTCAACTATTCTGAAGCAGAGAGCAGCTATTAAAGCAGCTAATGTTGCTAAGGGAGTTATGATGTTAACCAAGCAGAGGCCTCAAGTGCTGGAAGAGGTGGAGAAACTGTTGCTAGTGTGGTTGAATGAGAAGCAACTTGCAAGTGATAGTGTACGCAAGGGGATCATATGTGAGAAAGCCAGGAAAATACACAGCGATTTGCAGCAGAATTACCCTCCTATGAGTGCGAAAGTGATGAATTTAAAAGCCAGTAGAGGATGTTTTGAAAAGTTTCGTAAGAGAAGTCGCATTCATAGTGTGGTAAGGCATTTAGAGGCTGCTAGTTCTGACACTGCTGCTGCGGAAGTGTTCACGAAAGATTTCACTGAATTCATGAAGGCCAAAGGATACGTCCAGCAACAAGTGTTGCAGGTCTAGGACGGACTCGCACAACGTTAGTTTTCTCTGTTGTTCAAGGTTTTCTCAGAGTTATTCAAGGTTTTTATATTTAGATTACTATTACACTGTGCATTCTATGGTATAATTAACTATTTTTGTGCTTAAAAAACTTTAAAAAAAAAAAAAAATATTTACATACAGTTCATAGGGGTCTGGAACGGATTAATCATATTTACGTACAATCGAATGGGAAAATTAGGTTCGGGTCATGACCAAATCAAGTTGTGACCAAAGTTTTGAAACGAATTATGGTCATGACCAGAGGTTCCACTGTAAGTCACTTTGTCTGACTTTTTTGGGTTATCCTAGGTTCTCTACAAATATGCTGCTATAGTATATGATAAACTACGTAATTGTATTTGTGTATAGTACCTGAATAAAATTAATAAATAGATTGAAGATTTATAACAAAGAAAAAAAGTTAGCCATGTCATGAATGCATAAAATATATATGGATAATAGTCTATCTTATCATTTATTACCATAAAATATACACAAATCTATTATAAAAGGTTAAAATTTATCAAAACTTATGCGCACAAACAATTACAGATCATACATGTTCCATTCACAGTTGAGAGAAATATAAACAAAGATAAAGATGCAATATTAAATCATAAATAAATAATGAATTTCTTTTTCACATTATCTTTTCATTTTTGATGTCTAGTGTTAGTAATACGTATAACATCTACAGTGATTTGTATCATATAAGACAATATTGATGCAGGTACTGACAGTCAGATGATTTATCTTGTAAACAGAGGACATAAACTTACAGTATCAGTATATACAGCACAGTACTGTAAATGTATTTTCTCTTCCTTATGATTTTCTTAACCCTTTCAGGGTCCAAGGGGGGTGTCCAAAACTCGTTCTCAGGGTCCAAGAATTTAAAAAAAAAAAAAAAAAAATTTTCTTATGAAATGATAGAGAATCTTTTTCCGATCATAACGCCACAAAAATTATGAAATTTGATCGAAAACTAACGGGATTATGCTTTTGCGAAGTTAGCGGTAGCCATGACACTTACGCATCGGCGATTTCGCCCACTTTGAGCCCTATTTTCGGCAAATTCCATTGTTTCAGTCAACTAAAATTATAGCTATTTCGCTAGAACTCCATTTCTTCTATCGATTGAGTACAAGAAACCGCCTATTTACCAATTACAACTACCCAAAATAGTGGTCAGAAAATGGCAATTTGGCCAATTTCACACAAATTTCAAACGATGCCAATTTCAAAATAGGGTCCAGAATAAACAAGGCAGACATTCCTGGCACTAAAATAACGTCTTCTCTGTTCATTAGTCACGTTTCCAGGCCCCTCTTACATTACTTTTGCTTTTCATTTTGAATTTTTATTCTCACAAAAAAATAGAAGATTTACTGTTATGTATACAACTGCATCATTGTAAAAATGGTATAAATGATATTAGAGCACTTGTGCATGAATATTAGACACGCCAGTTGATGTGTATTGGATGCATGGTGTGATTTGTTTACTCTTGAACATCGTCAAAAATCGAACATTTTCGCTACTTTGAGCTCAATTTCAAGGTACTTGTCGTTGTCAAACCAATCAAAATCATCTCTATTTCTGTAATATATCTTCCAATCTATCAAATGAGACCAAGAAAACGAGAATACATCAATAAATACTATACGAAAATAGATTGCAAAGTCGCTGTTTTAAACCAAAAACACAGTCAGAGTTTTTTTTCCCTCATTATGCACTGTGTGGTGCAGGAATTTTTTTATACTGCGCACACTGACCGCACAGACCCATTCTATCACATCTAGGCCTAACAGCCTGTTTCTGCTTGATTTGAGGGCGCTAGAATTTAGGCGTACTAGTACGTCAATAACCCCAGGGCGTAAGCCGTACTAGTACGTCAATAACCCTGAAAGGGTTAATAACATTTTATTTTCTCTAGCTTACGTTATTATAATAATACAGTATATAATACATATAACATACAAAATATGTGTTAATAGACTGTTTATGTTATCAGTAATGCTTCCGGTCAACAGTAGGCTATTAGTATAGTTAAGTTTTTGAGGAGTCCAAAGTTATATATGGATTTTTTATTACACGGGGGGTCGGTGCCCCTAACCCCCGCGTCATTCAAGGGTCAACTGTATTTAGTTTTTATGGCTCTTTAACAGTAGACTCAAACACCAACCTAAAAGCAAGGTTAAAAAAAAAGGAAATAAGTTATAGTGAGGTACAGAGAAAGGGTCAGTGGAAGCTGTTCTGGATACAGGCAGCTGAGTTTGGGCGAAACATACAAAAATAAGAAGATAATAAGTAATTTTCCGTAGATAAGATGTTAGATAATAGTCCACAGATGTTGCAGAAATAAATTAAAAAAGAAGAACTGCCCATGGAAGAATTATAGCTATGGGTGGAGCATTTATTATTAGGAAAAGATGGCAATTTGTCAAGAAAAAGCCTTTAAATATTAAAAATCCCTAAAAGATCATAGGGATTTCACTGCACATTAAAAGAATCAGCACTCAAGACACTAAAATGAAACCACACAAATATAATGACAATTTTTTTTTTAGACTACCATTCTACAAAAAACAAACACACAACTCAGTCATTCACCTTAAGTGAAGCACAATTTTTTACCTAGAAAAAAAAAAAAGAGTAAAAACTCAAAAGTACAATTCTTAATTTTACAATGATTAAAAATATTGTTCACATCAGGAGAAAAACATTTTCATGGCATGCTAAAATCCTTTGCAAAACTTTTTCTACTCTTATTCTTAATACCCTGTATACATTTTCTTTAAGCCGTATGCAAATTCTAGAATTCTCATATATTTAGTGAGTTTCAACTAATATCAAATGTATGACTTTTGCATAAAATACCTGATGCAAGTTCCTCCATTACTGCAGGGATTGGAGGAGATAGCAATGCAGGGATCAATCTCATAGCAGTTTGGGCCATAAAATCCTCGTAGACAGTCACATGTGTATGACCCATCAGAAGCATTCTGACACTTGCCTAATATAAATGAATGAGTATTATTATTATTATTATTATTATTATTATATTGAGGACTGCTCCTTGGTGGATTTCAGCGACTAATTATATTTTAAGGTGTAGTCGAAGACCTAAATGAATTTTTTATGAGTGCCAAAGAACATGATAGACACAAACCTATCTGACATTATCCTGATGCCAAATGACTTCAAAAAGGCGACAAATGACATGCCCATGCACTCCGCCCCAGGCCCAGACTCATGGAACTCAGTGTTCATCAAGAACTGCAAGAAGCCTCTATCACGAGCTTTCAACATCCTATGGAGAGGGAGCATGGACACTGGGGTCGTCCCACAGTTACTAAAAACAACAGACATAGCCCTACTCCACAAAGGGGGCAATAAAGCAATAGCAAAGAACTACCGAAAACAATATGAAGTTCAATGATGAAAAATTTCAATTATACTCAGATATGGAAAATGTGAGAAAATTAAAATCTTATCGGAGTACAAAACAAATTCCAACCACACAATAGAGCGAAAAACTAATGTCAAAGACCTGGGAGTGATCATGTCAGAGGATCTCACCTTCAAGGACCATAACACCGTAGCAATTGCATCTGCTAGAAAAATGACAGGATGGATAACGAGAACCTTCAAAACCAGGAATGCCAAGCCTATGTTGACACTTTTCAGGTCACTTGTTCTATCTAGGCCGAAATATTGCTGCACACTAACTGCACCTTCAAAGCAGGTGAAATTGCTGACCTAGAAAATGTGCAGAGAACCTTCACGGCACGCATAACTGCGATAAACCACCTCAATTACTGGGAACGCTTATAGTTCCTAAACCTGTACTTCCTAGAATGCAGGCGGGAGAGATACAACATCCCCCCAATGTAACATCCCCCCAATGAAAAGCAAGGGTGCCACTAGCACATTGAGAGACAACACAATAAGTGTCAGGGGCCCAAGACTGTTCAACTGCCTCCCAGCATACATCAGGGGGATTACCAACAAACCCCTGGCTGTCTTCAAGCAGGCATTGGACAGGCACCTAAAGTTGGTACCTGATTAGCCGGGCTGTGGTTCATACGTTGGACTGTGTGTGACCAGCAGTAACAGCCTGGTTGATCAGGCTCTGATCCAGCATGAGGCCTGGTCACGGACTGGGCCGCAGGGGCGTTGACCCCTGGAACTCTCTCCAGGTATACTCCAGACCAATAGTGCTAACATCCCATATCATAAAAATCTTTGAAAGGGTTCTAAGAAGCAAGATCGCCACTCATCTAGATACCCATCAATTGCACAACCCAGGGCAGCATGGGTTTAGAGCAAATCGCTCCTGTCTGTCCCAACTACTTGACCACTACGACAAGGTCCTGGATGCTCTAGAAGACAAACAGAATGCAGATGTTATATACACAGACTTTGCAAAAGCCTTTGACAAGTGTGACCATGGTGTAATAGCACACAAAATGCGTGATAAAGGAATAACAGGAAAAGTTGGTAGATGGATCTATAATTTCCTAACAAATAGAACACAAAGAGTAGTAGTCAACAGAGTAGTCTGAAGTGGCTACGGTGAAAAGCTCTGTTCCACAAGGCACAGTACTCGCTCCCATCTTGTTCCTCATCCTCATATCAGACATAGACAGGGATATAAGCCACAGTGCCGTGTCCTCCTTTGCAGATGACACCCGAATCTGCATGACAGTGTCCACCATTGAAGACACTGCAAGACTCCAAGCAGACATCAACCAAATCTTTAAATGGGCTGCAGAAAACAATATGAAGTTCAATGATGAGAAATTTCAATTACGTACTCCGATATGGAAAACGTGAGGAAATTAAAATTTCATCGGAATATAAAACAAATTCCAACCACACAATAGAGCGTAAAAACTAATGTCAAAGACCTGGGAGTAATCATATCAGAGGATCTCACCTTCAAGGACCATAACACTGTAGCAATCGCATCTGCTAGAAAAATGACAGGATGGATAATGTGAACCTTCAAAACCAGGGATGCCAAGCCAATGATGACACTTTTCAGGTTGCTTGTTCTATCTAGGCTGGAATATTGCTGCACATTAACTGCACCATTCAAGGCAGGTGAAATTGCTGACCTAGAAAATGTGTGGAGAACCTTCACAGCATGCATAACTGCGATAAACCACTTTAATTACTGGGAACACTTGAAGTTCCTAAACCTATACTCCCTAGAACACAGGTGGGAAAGATACATTATTATATATATACTTGGAAAATATAAGAGGGATTAGTACCAAACTTGCACATGAGAGTCACTTCCTACGAAAGCAAAAGACTCAGCAGACAGTGCAACATCCCTCTAATGAAAAGCAGGGGTGCCACTAGCCCGTTGAGAGACAACACAATAAGTGTCAGAGGCCGAAGCCTGTTCAACTGCCTCCCAGCATACATAAAAGGGATTACCAATAGACCCTGGCTGTCTTCAAGCAGGCACTGGACAGGCACCTAAAGTCGGTACCTGACCAGCCAGGCTGTGGTTCGTACGTTGGACTGCGTGCGACCTGCAGTAACAGCCTGGTTGATCAGGCCCTGATCCACCATGAGGCCTGGTCACAGACCGGGCCGCAGGGGCGTTGACCCATGGAACTCTCTCCAGGTAAACTCCAGGTAGCACAATATTAAGTCAGTTTTTCACTCAATATATTATCTTGTGCAAATATTAAGAATTGTCATCGAACCTAATGAAACCCACCTAACCCAAACTGAAATAGCGTAGTATAATTTAGTCTTACTCGGCTGTGGTCTTGCCTATGCTGTTACCAGGCAACTTCCTCTTATACATCAATGATCTTCCCAATGTATCACAACACCTGAAACCAATACTCTTTGCTGACGACACAACTTATGTCATCTCCCACACAAACCTTGCCACGCTTAATACCATTGTTAACGACGAATTAATAAAAATATCAACATGGATGACAGCCAATAAACTTACACTCAACACTGATAAGACCTTCTATATTATGTTTGGCAACAGAACAGATGATCCACAATTAAACATTAAGATCAACTCTACACCTATTGCTAGACATAACGAGGGCAAGTTCCTGGGCCTTCACCTTGACAGCAGCCTGAAATTCAGCACCCATATCCAACACATAACAAAGAAAGTGTCCAAAACTGTGGGGATCCTCTCTAAGATACGGTATTATGTACCACAATCAGCCCTACTCACACTATACTACTCACTCATCTATCCCTATCTCACATATGCCATTTGTGCATGGGGATCAACAGCAATTACCCACCTAAAGCCAATAATAACCCAACAAAAAGCCGCAGTAAGAATTATCACGCAATCCAACGCTAGGCAGCACACCCCCCCACTCTTCAAAGACCTAAACCTACTCACTGTTCAGAACATCCATACTTACTACTCTGCTATCTACATTTATAGAACCATTAATTCCAACTTTAACCCTGAGCTAAAACACTTTCTTGACAGTTGTGACAGGACCCATAGACATAATACCAGACATAAACATCTCTTTGACATTCCCCGTGTCCGACTAAATCTATACAAAAATTCAATGCGCATAAAAGGGCCTAAAATCTGGAACTCCCTGCCTGAAAACTCTAGAACTGCAGACACAACCTCCATTTTCAAAAGCACCGTTAAAAAACATCTTATCTCACTTACGCACCCAACCGGTAGCTAACCACATGAAAACTACTTTATCTTGCACATATCCACAGCAAAATACACTTATTGATATCTGTGATTCCCCTTAATTTGCACAGTACTACCCACAGCAAAATACACTTATTGATATCTGTGTTTCCCCTTTATTTGCACAGTTCTAACCAAAATTCTAATACAACTATTGCTTCATAATACTTAAGCTAGTCATAAGTTTGCCTAAGACACTCCAATACATCACCTTTATCATTAATATATAAACTAATTGCTAATTTCATATACTAATTGTTAAATTCTCAATGTTTAAATTCTAATACCTAAATTTTGTAAACCTAATTAATCACTACAATTACCAAACCTTACTATCTGTATAATCATTGTGTAGCTATTGAGTAATACCTATCATAAGACTGCCTGAAAAGCCTAGACATACCTAGGCATATTATTGGCCATCTTGTAATATCAACTTTAATGTATAACTGTAAGTACCCCCCACCTTGTATTACTGTCACCAATTATAGCAACACTATTCAATAAATCCATTGAAACCGTTACCTTTCCATCAATTCTCAAAATAGCTAGGGTCACCCCAATCCACAAAGGAGGTGATCAAACAGACCTGAATAATTATAGACCAATTTCTAATTTACCATTGCTTTCTAAAATCTTCGAAAAATTAATTCATAGACAAATCTATTCCTACCTCGTCTCACACAATGTACTCAACCCCTGTCAATTTGGATTCAGGACAAACAAGAGCACAAACAATGCTATTATGCACATGTTGGAGTTAATATATACCGCACTTGAGAAGAAAGAAGTCCCACTTGGAATTTTCATTGATCTACGCAAAGCTTTTGATACAGTCGACCATGATTTACTGCTCACAAAATTAGCACATTATGGTATAAGGGGGCACCCACTCAACTACCTAAAGTCATACCTCACCAACAGAAGCCAATACGTGTACACAAATGGAGCGAACTCTTCCACACAACAAATTACAGTCGGAGTCCCTCAAGGAAGTGTCCTGGGGCCACTCCTATTCCTCATTTACATAAATGACCTACCGAATGCATCACAACTACTCAAACCCATTTTATTTGCAGATGACACAACATATGTCTTCTCTCACCCAAATCCAGTTATACTGGCCAACACTGTTAATGCCGAATTACAGAAAATATCAACATGGATGACGACTAACAAGCTTACTCTCAATACTGACAAGACCTACTTCATACAGTTTGGAAGCAAAGCCACAAATGTTCCACTTAACATAACGCTCAATGGTACACCCATCACAAGACTCACAGAGGAAAAATTCCTAGGAATCCACCTTGACAGTAGCCTTAAATTCGAAACACACATACAACAAATTTCCAAGAAAATCTCGAAGACAGTAGGCATATTATCAAAGATACGCTATTATGTACCACAATCAGCTCTCCTTGCACTATATCATTCACTTATCTACCCGTATCTCACCTATGGAATCTGTGCATGGGGATCAACAACATTAAATCACCTTAGACCACTCATAACACAACAAAAGGCCGCAGTCAGAATGATAACAAATTCCCACTCTAGACAGCATACTCCACCAATATTCAAAAGTCTAAAACTACTCACCGTAAAGAACATTCATACTTACTCTTGTGCCTACTACATATATAAAACTTTACACTCTAATATAAACCCTCAGCTCAAAATTCTCCTCGCCAACTTTAATAGGACCCATGACCACAACACAAGACACAGATCACTTTTTTATATACCCCATGTTCATATCAACCTATGTAAAAATTCTATGCACATAAAGGGCCCCAGAATCTGGAATTCATTACCAGTAAATATTAAGATAATCTTGTCTGAAAATCAATTTAAGACTCAACTCAAAAACCACCTACTCACCCAAAACTAAATGATCATACTATAAACTACTTTGAAAAATGCTCATTATTACTTTCCTATACGATAATCTCAATTTTTTAATAATATGTTACTATTATGTTACCCCCTACCCAATCAAAACTAAATACTCATATTATAAGTTAATGTCAAAAATGCTCAATGTTATTTTCCTTAAGATAATCTCAATTCCATATTACCATTCGAGAATCTAAACACCTGTAACAATCTAATATCATCATATAATAATTTAAACAGTAAAATTTCATCATATTGTAATTTTGAAAACAATTTTTAACTAGAATAAACTCAATAAATTTCTCTAATATTAAGTACATAGTCTTTAAGTTACTAGATTAAGCTGACCCTAATGCCATGACATGTCAGTGGCTCTCCTTGCACTCAATTTACATTGTAATTACCAATACCTATGTAATCTGCAATCTGCAATGAAATAAAATTTACTTTACTTTACTTTACTTTACATGAAATAAAGAATTTGAATTTGAATACTAAGCGGTGATTGGATCTGATGTGCCACATGTGCCAAAAATGTATTATTTTTGCTCATGTATTCCAAAACAACAACCAGCCCAAGGAATAACTCTTTATTCTGTGGTGTATGTATCGTAAAATATAAAATGTCTGATTTCCACTGAGGAGCAGCCTTCAATTATAACCTAAAAATAAATGAATGAAAAAAAATATGCACAGACTGAGCAGCTTATTTTTGCAGTGTAGATGAAGTAAATTATTATTCTGAAATTATTTCTTTAAATGGGGAAAAGGCAAAGGGTGACTTGATGCTGGTGAAAGGCTCTTGATCCAAGGAATTATTCTCACCCCTCCCATTCCCCAGGTACAGTATGACTCTTACAGGTTTAGTGCTTTGAGAGGAGGAGGAGGTGACCCATTATAAGCCTGACATCTTTCTTGACCAACTCTCAAAGGATGGTTATGAAGTGCGTAATAAAACTACTGTACTAAATTAACTACAAAAGTATTGAATGAGCTTACCAAAGTGCTTGCAGGGGTTGACAGGAACACATGGATTGTGATATTGACAGTTTTGTCCATAATATCCAGGGTGACAGACACAGGAGTACCCAGGGGCATACTTCTGTAGGGTACAATTGCTCTTTCCACACACACCCTCTGCACAGTCTAAAGCAAAAAAAAATAAACATAATGATAATGTTTATTTCTGTATGTTGCAGAAATAAAGTAGTTTACATGAAATAATACAACAAGGCAACTGTCATTACCAAAAATTATTTCCATTCTGGCAATATTAAAACACACAGGGCTGAAAAAGGGTTGTTGAGGTGGTTTGGTCATTTAGAGAGGTTAGAGCAAAATAGGAAAACTTGGAGGGTGTATAATTCTGGTGCGGTAAAGGGAAAGGACGTGTTTGTGTGTACTCACCTATTTGTACTCACCTATTTGTGGTTGCAGTGGTCGATTCATAGCTCCTGGCCCCGCCTCTTCACTGATTGCTACTAGGTCCTCTCTCTCCCTGCTCCATGAGCTTTATCAAACCTCGTCTTAACCCTTTACCGGGCAGGACCGTGTACAGACGGTCCTAAACACGTGTTTTTGCGCGTGTCATCCTACTCCCCCAGCCCATCTAGGTTCCCATTCTCTATATCTGACCAATCACAAGCCTTCTGTGAGTCGCTCCAGCTAAGTGAGACCGGCATCTGCTCGCTTCCCATTGGTTGAAAGACCAAAATGTAAACACTTCTCGCTTTACGTCACTCAGAGCCGAATTTTTGCTCTTGTTCCACTCATATACACTGTGATTATACTCTCTACAATGTCGGTAAGTACTAATTGTTGTGTCCAGTGTGTAAATTAATAGTTTAGGCATATTTTGAGATATATATCAGGAGTTAGATATGCATAATATGAGTGTACCATGCAATTGAAAAAGTGCAACAAAGAGGACCGTGTACAGACGGTCCCGCCCGTCAGGGCCACATTTTAAATTTCAGTAAATAAATATTTATATAAAAATTTCTAGTGCATATATGAATTCTGTAGTGGTCTGGGTGTGTACAGAACATTCTTATTGTCATTCCAGATCAATGAGAAATTGTTCTATTGTGAACCCTTCCAACAGAAGTTCAAATATCTCTGCATTTTGGTGGAAAGTGACTCAGATCCAGAACCAGATGACCTGTTGCCATCTCCAGTGCAGTACCAACGTGCAGAAAGGCCTGATGACAGTGTGAGTTTGACCAAAATGATAGGTTTGATAAAATGCAGGTCACTGGCCAGTGCAAGGCAGAATATTTACATGCAATTATTGCAGCAAAACGAAAAATCATGTCACATCCTCATTTTTTGTGCCATATGCAAGGTAAATCTATGCATCAAGAAGGAAAGAAATTGCTTCATAGCCTTTCATTGTAGCAATTAGTGATCAAGAATGATTGTTTTTTTTCAGGAAATTCAGGAATATGGACTTGAAAGTTTATCCCTTTGCAATGTGTCCATGTTGCTCTTTGGTTCCTTTCATATTTTTATACATACAAAATGTTTGGAAACAAGTTCCATTTGTGTTTTTGATATTGTCTATTAGTATAATAAAATAGAAAAAAACTTATTTGGTGTTTTATCAACAATTGCAAATTTGCAACATTCAGAATTTGACACCCTTTAACGGTCAGGACCGTCTGTAGACGGTTCTTGAATATTGGCAATTGCGTGAAAAGTTTTTAGAATTTCAATTATATGGGCTCATTATCCCTTTCATTGAGTTACTCTATCCACTCATTTGAAATACATTTCGAAATTATCATTTTCAGGAGTGCCCGGTAAGGGTTAAAACTATGTATGGTTCCTGCCTCCACTACATCACTTGCTACACTATTCCACTTCCTGACTACTCTATGGCTGAAGAAATACTTCCTAACATCCCTTTGACTCATCTGAGTCTTCAACTTCCAATTGTGACCCCTTGTTTCTGTGTCCCCCTCTGGAACATCCTGTCTATATCTACCTTGTCTATTCCATGCAGTATTTTGTATGTCGTAATCATGTCTCCCTAACCCTCCCGTCCTCCAGTGTTGTCAGGCCGATTTCCCTTAACCTTTCTTCGTAGGACATTCCCTTAGCTCTGAACTAACCTTGTGCAAACCATTGCACTTTCTCTAACTTCTTGACGTGCTTGACAAGGTATGGGTTCCAAACTGGTGCTGCGTACTCTAGTATGGGCCTGACGTACCGGTTTTACAGAGTCCTGAACGATACCTTACTAAGGTATCGGAATGCTATTCT
>WNWK01035581.1:0-19680 GCA_009830355.1 Cherax destructor | reverse complement strand
TTTTTTATAAAATTTAAAATTTAAAAGAGCTAAACCCACGGGTGATGCAGTACTCAAAAAGCCTGGCGCCAGCAGAGGGGGACTAAAAACAGGCCCCAAGAAGAGGGGGACTAAAAACCGGGGGCGCCAGCTGACAGGACTGACACCTGCAGGGGCACACCACCCTTTTGAAACTGTCATACATAGTGCAAATGCCACAACAAAACCCCTGTTTTCTCCCTGGGCCACCAGTTCCATAACTCCATGTTTTCACAACAACTATGAGATTTAGGAAAGGTAAAGGGGTCCCCAGGACGCCAGACCTGCAACCACCAACCTTCAGAAATAACAAGGGGGGAAAGTCCCAAACAAGATTTTGGGGTTTAACATTTACAAAGATCAGAACCAGTGTTGTGCCTCCCTGAAACCCCATTTTTTTAAAACACGTGCTACCCGCCTTTTTTCCCCTATCAAAAGACTTTGCGGGGGAAATAAACCTTACAATACTTTGATCATGAAATGAAATGAACCTGGTCTTTTACAGGGGCATGCCCCAGGATGTAGAGGCTGTGTTTTCACCGGTTTTTCACCTGTTTATCATCTGTGTTTATCCCCCAAACACCTGTGTTTATCCCTGTGTTTATAAACCGTGTGATGAATTTTTTCACGGGGTTTTTTAAGGGTAATGTACAATGCAGTTTTGACATAGCACATTTAAAAATGCTCTCAGAGTTTTCCTGGTAAAACAAAAGCTATTACAGAGACACCATTGGTTCAATATATTTTTTTTTGCAAAGTACCCGGGGTGATTCATAAACAGTGACCAGTGAAAATTCTGGAAGCACAGGAGTAGGGGGGGGTTCCCGGGCAGTGACCAGTGAGGAATTCTGGAAGCACAGGAGAGTGGGGTGATTCATGAGCGGGGGTTTGGAATTCGGGTTGGGGTCACGGGTGGGGAAGGGGAAAGGGGGAGGAAGGGAAGGATAGAGGGGGGGGGGAGGGAAAAGGGGGGGGGGGAGGAAAAAAAAGAGGGGGGAAGGGAAAAAAAGGGGGGAGGGGGGGGAGGAAAAAAAGGAGGGAAAAAGAAAAGGGGGAAGGAAAGGGGGGAAAAAAAAAGGGGGGAAAAGGGGAAAAAGGGGGGGGGAAAAGGAAAGGGAAAAAGGAAAGGGGAAAAAGGGAAGGGGGAAAAGGGAAAGGGGGGAAAAAGGAAGGGAAAAAGGGGAAAGGGGGGGAAAAGGAAAAAAGGGGGAAAAGGGGGAAGGAAAAAAAAAAAAGGGGGGGGGAAGGAAAAAGAAAAGGGGGGAAGGAAAGGGGGAAGGGGGAAAGGAGGGGAAGGAAGGGGGAAGGGAGATAAGGGAAGGGGAAACGGGGAAGGGAAGGGAAAGGGGGGGAAGGAAAAAGGGGGGAAGGAAGGGGAAAAAAAAGGGGGAAGGAAAAGGGGAAGGAAGGGGGGGAAGGAAAAAAGGAAAGGGGAAGGAAGGAAGGAAAGGGGAAAGGGAAAGGGGGAAGGGGGGGGAAAAGGGGGGGGGAAAGGAAGAAGGAAGGAAAAGGGAAAAAGGGGGGAAAAGGGAAAGGAGGGGGGGAAGGGGAAAGGGGGGAAGGGGGAAATAGGGGAAAAGGAAAAAGGGGGAAAAAAAGGGGAAGGAAGAGGGGGAAGGGGAAAAAAGGGGAAAAAAAAGGGGGGAGGGAAAGAGGAAAAGGAAAAAGGAAAAGGAAAAAGGGGGGAAAGGGGAAGGGGGGGTTGATGGGAAAAATCGGAAAAATTGAGGGCATGATTATGAAGGGAGGGGTAAAAGGAGGGGAAAAATTAAAAAAAGGAAGGGCTCCGGGGAGGGGTTTTTAAAACAAAAATTTTAAAAGGGGAAATTGGGGCATTAAAAAGGGGTTGAAAGGGTGGTGTGATGAATGGTATAAAGGACGGGTGAAAGGGGGGGGACATTTGTGGGGGGATGGTATTAGTAAAGGGGGAAAGGGAAAGGGGAAAAAAAAATTTAAACCCATCCTTATGAATACGTTATAAAATAATGCTAAAATTTTTTGGTAATAGATAAAAAAATGATAGGGGGTGATTGAGGGAAATCTGGGGGAACGGAAGGGGTGGGGGAGGGACACAATAAAAATTTCATAATAGAAGAAGAGGGATAACACCCCTGGATTGAAGGGGGCAAACAGTGTGAGTGAAGATTTTGGGAAAAATGGGAAAGGGAGGTTGATTGGGAAATGCTTTATGGGTTAGGCGTTATTCAGGGCAAGTGTGGGTCAAATAAATGGTAGGTTGGGAGGGTGGTTAGGATGGAAGGGGTCTGCGACAGGGTTGTCCCCTGTCGCAGATCCTTTCGCTTGCTTACAGGATCCGTTTTACAGATTAGTGGGGATGGGAAGGGGTTGGGGGAGGGATAAGGGGATTAGAAATGTGGTGGATATGTAGATGACACGACGGTGTTAGTGTGTCACGAGGTGGGACTGGTTAACATAAGAATACACTTAAAGTCTTTCTGTAGTGCAACTGGCATGAGGGTCAATGGAGCTAAATCCATATTGTTGGAGGTAGGCGCTTGGGTGGGGGTGGGTTGGGTAGCAGGTATGGGTGGAAAATTGTGGACATGGTGAAAATATGTGGTATTGTTTACACGAGGGACAGGGATGAGGCGAGAGAGTGAATTCGAGGAATGTAGTTAAAGTGCGACGGAGCAGTTGAATAGTTGGAGAGCGGAGAGCTAACGTTGCGGCAGAGGGTCATTGCGGTTAATAACATGATATATAGTAAGATATGGTATATTGCCAACATTTTCCTTTACTAAGTTGGGATGTTAAAGAATTGGAGAGCAGGGTATTTAAGTTTATTTGGGCACATGGTAGACATTGGCTCAGGAAGGAGATAGTTAGGAAAAGGGTAATTTCTGGAGGTTTGGGTTTAATATGGCTGGAAAGGAGATTGTTGTGTATGTATGTGAAACGTTGTGTGGTAAGGAGGAGGGTTGGGGGAGAGGTGAGGCTGGGGTGGAAGGGGTGCTGCGGAAGTAGGGGAGTGGTGGGGTGAGAGGGAACTGGGGCAGTGCAGAAATTGGCTGCGGTGCTTGTTGGTTATACGGAGCCACAAAGGTTGAGTGTTGCAGTTATAATGAGGTTTGGTGCTGGGGAGGAGACGGTGGAAGGAGGCGGTTTATCCAGTATATGACTGGAAGGGGATATGGAAGGGGTTCAGGGATCTGAGGTTGCCGGCAAGGGACCGGGAGCTGATGTTTCGGTTTTTACATGGGGCAGTGGCGTCACGGGAGAATTTATTCCGTATGGGATTGGCGAAAGACGGGAAATGTCAGAAGTCTGGCTTGCCGGAGTCGGCTCTGCATGCAGTATATTTTGTGAAACTCTGGATGGGGTTCGTAGGTGGATGGGAGGGTGTTAAGGGGTTTGGGTGGGGGTATCCCTTTGTTACGGGCTATTTACTTGGATTTGGGAGGGTTAGACATAGGGATAAAAAGGATTACTGTACTGTATGGTGGACTTCGTGTGCATGTCGTGGAAATTAAAGGACATGAGTGTTAGGGAAAGGATGGGGGCTGTGGCGGACGTATATATCGCACTATGTGCAGGAATCGTTTAATATATGGGAGGGAGTGGGGTTCGAGCTTTTCAGAGGGTACACGAAATTGAGTGTGCAGGGTTTATTGGGAGACAGATATGGTAATGAAAGGGCTTGACAGAGGCGCTGGTGGAGCATTGGGTAGGTGTGGTGTGGTGGAGAGGCATACGTAGATAGGTAGATAGGGGGGGGGGTTAAGCCATTAGAGGACGGGGGACGGATGACATCACAGTTGGGGGACCGGGTGACTGTCTAGATTATTAGTGTGTTGGAAGTGGATGTGTGTGTGGTGGAGTGAATGTGAGGTTGGGGTTTTGCAAGGGGGGAGGGGGGAGTAAGGGGTTTTGTAGGGGTTTGGCCGGATCCTCTGGTGCCGGGGGGCATGGTGTGGTTAGGTTTGGTGAGAGTGGTATGAATGTCTTAGACTATAATTAGTACAGAGATGGTACTGAAACATGGGCGTAGTCTCCGTGGAGTTAAGGAGACTGGAAACCTTGTGTGGTAGGATAATTTTGTGCTCACGGTAAATATTATTTGCAGTATTCACTGCACAGTATTAGGACTAGTCACTGTTATTGTGGACTATGTATCATTCTTTGGGTTTTGATATTTGTTATCTGTGCACACTGTACATTTTATTTGCAGTTAACATCATAGCATTAGAACTAGAGCTAATATTATTGTGAACTTGGTATTGCATTATTTGGGTTTATGTTTTTTTGTGGACTCTGTATCAATCATAAGAGGGGAAGGGGACAAGAGTTCACTAATTGTAGATAAATGGTTAGGGGTATGTTTTACTGATATATGCATAGCTTATTAAAGGAAATTGCTGTTGCACAATTTGTAGCATGTAATTATTGAACGTTTCGGAACTGTAAAATGTAATTTTATTTTGTGCACTGTAAAATTTATTTGCAGTCGTCAATGAGTATTCACTGTATATCCTTAGGAATAGAAAATATGTTATGGTGGACTGTATTTCATTATATGGGTTTATGTTTTGTGGACTCTGTATTTATTTATTAGGGGAAAGGGGACAAGAGTTCACTGGTGGTAGAGGTAAGGGTTTTAGGGCATAGTTTTCTGATATTTTCGATATTTTCAATGTTTAACCAAAGAATTGCTGTTGTATTATATGCAACATGTATTTTGCATGTTTATGAATTATAAATGTATATTTATTGGAAACTAATAAAATGTAAAAAAAAAAAAAAATTAACATGTAAAGGATTTTTGTGTAATTTCATGTTATTCTGTTAGGTTTTTTTGAATATGCAAGGTGTGCCATGTCGAAACATTGTTATGGAAGTAATTATGGTTTTGTGTTATAGGTGGTTATCCATAATAGCAAGGAATATCTGGCCTTGTTTTAATTTGCTTGGTGGACAGGCATCTCATGTAAGGTGGTCATCGTTATGGTCACAGCTTGATTAAGTATGGTTATGCTTAACCAACTCAAATACATATAGATAATAAATAATTATAAGTCATAAAATCAAAACAAAAAAGAATTGTCATAATTTGGTGTATAAGTTAAAGGCCTAAGATTATGGGTTGGATACGGTTTATAAACTGTTCCATGTATTTATGTATGTTTTTTTTCGAGTGTATGTACTCTGGTTTATAATATACAGACGTTTTTTGATTAATTTTATTATAGTTGGTTCGGGGTGGGTCTTATTATAATTAATATAATTTTTGTGGTTGTTGGCTTTTTGCCTGGTTAAGTAATAGTGCTCGCTAGCTTTCAGTTAGGTTTTTATTTATATGTTTGTGTATATCTGGATGGTTCACTATATATGAAATTTTAAGTCAATGTATTTTGGTATTTATGTGAATCATGAGAATTATAAATTTGATGTATATTTTTGGCGGTGGGTTTTAGGGTATGTTGTGGACATATTACTATATTTTTGCTAATGTATTTTGTTATCATATTTTTAATTGTTCTGTGGTTATCGGAGTTTTTTTGTGCCAGATGTTTGCTGGTTCATGTCATAAGTGTGGATTAATATATTAGTTTTTAAATAAAATATATAAAAAAAAAACAATTATAAATGGTTTATCAGTGTATGTCGAATAAGATATATTTTTTAAAGGCTGCTGTTGGATCATGTTATGTTTGTTTATCGGGGGGGGGGGGTTACTACTTTCATGTTCATTTTTTGTGGGTCACTGAGTAAGCAATGCGTGATGGGTGGCTTGTACATAATTATATTGTTGTGTAATTTAGGGTTGTTTAAACATATATAAGGGGAAGTATGCCTTACAGAATTGTTATATTGTGTACCATGCTAACCTATGTTTTGTTTTCTGGTTAAATAAGCATCAGTAAAATCATGTATATGTGTAATGTACGGAGATATATACATATTAACAAAATTTGATATATTTTTGTGTTGGTATAGTTTTGTATATAATATTGTAAGTAAGGTTGCATGGGTGGGTTGAGGTTATCCGAGTTTTGCCTTTGCTAATATATATTTTGCACAGCTTGGTACATGTTATTTTTGTATTTTGTGTATTGTTGTAATGGTTTAAAAAAAAAAAAAAAAAAAAAAAAGTGAAGAACCGAATTGGGGACCCGACAAACCTCACAGAGAGGAATAGGGTGTCATTCCATGAGATACCCATGGGTAAGGCGAGTCTGGTCAATGCGGAGACGGGAGAGCGCAGTCTCCCGAGTACGGCACCGGTGGTAAGTAGATGGCCACAAACCTAAAAGCAAACATTAGACACTACACCTGTTTGAAGAGATAGGTTAAAAATGTTAGTTAAGGGTTCACAGAGTTCCATTTTACATTCCTTAAGAACCCTTGAAAAAAGCTCATCAGGACCTGGCGATTTATTTTGCGACGTCAGTAAATTTGTCGAAACTTTCCAAAGGGAAAGGGAAAAGGGAGACGCTAAATGAACATACAAGGGAGACAACTGGAGAGAAGACCGGAGTGAGTGAAGATGAAGAGAAAACGTTCGGAGTAGGCAAGGGCGCCGAACAAACAACGGGCTTCTACTAACGTCTGAGACCAACCTATACATAGAAGAAACACGAAGGTCATGAGCGCGGACAAAGTAACGAAGACAATGAGCATCACGACAATCAGCTAAGCAAAGAACATTCGCCTCTGCAAAGAGGCTTTCAACAGGGGGTGAACGAAAGGCATCAAGACATAAACATAGACCCTGATGAATAGAGTTGGTCGCCATAATCCAGCTTGGACAAGACTAGGGTGAAATGCAAACGTAAGAGAGTTCGGCGATCTGCTTTCCATGAACGATGCGCAAAAATTTTAAGGAGATTCAGTCGACGGAACTGTCAAGTTCACCCGCCTCAAGAACACACCTGCTACCTTAGAAGAAATAGTCCACGTCCTTCGTTCCAACATTACAACAGACCCCCTCAAACTGCCTTCAAAGAGGAAATGTGAGGTTTCCATGTCAACCTGCGATCGAAGAGAAGGCCAAGAAACTTGACCGCTTCACATTCTGGAATACGTGAGCTATGTAAATACAATGGAACATCTGGGATAAGAGGACGTCTAGTGAAGGTAATAAAATGGGTTTTCGTACTAGAAAATTTGAAGCCATGAGAAGTGGTCCAATGGGAAACTCGGTCAATCGCATCCTGAAGGAAGGCTGCTACCAGGCGACAGTCAGCGCCTGAGTAAGCAATAGCAAAGTCATCCACATAAAGTGACGACCAAATATGCGATGGAAGAACGAAAGGTAGGTCATTCATAGCTAAGATAAAAAGGGTAGTGATAAGGACACAACCTTGTGGGACTCCCTCAGCTTGAACAAAGTCTGAGGAAAGCGAGGCGCCAACACAGACACGAAAATGTCCGTCAGATAAGAAAGCAGCAAGGAAGGTTGGTAGGTTACCACAGAGGCCTAAGGAGTGGACTTGGGCTAAAATGTTATACCTCCAAGGGGTGTCATATGCCTTCTCAAGATCAAAAAAGACTGCTAGGACGGAGTGTTTATTAGCAAAGGCATTTTGCACATACTAAGTGCTGCTGCCGGGATCATGATCCAGGCAGCAGCATCAATGACTGCTCCAATATTTTGCTATTCCCTGGCCGACGCAAACTCCAGTGATGGCCTATTTGCAAGAACTGTTGCAACAACATACAAGGAACTTATAGTGACAAGAAAACTGACGGTGACTACAGCGAAATGGACCAAATATGACCAAAAGAGGAGACCGGCATTCAAATACCAGACCCGCTACCAGACGTACAACCAGACAAGCAACGTTTTCCACTACACTGAACTAACTGACTCCCATATCAACTGCACAGTGTTCAATGTGAAGTCAACATAAGGGAAAAACCTAATCAACAAAACTACAAGGAAACTGACAGGTCTGTAGTGTAGAGTAGTGTCGGTTTTTTCTCTCAGTGCCAGGTGAGGGAAGGAAGTGAACATTTAAACATGGCTGGCTGACATTCAATCACCAGCTACTGCCAGATGTGCAACTACGAAGCGACGCTCTAACTATACTGACAGCAGCTGACCATCATATCAACTGCAACAGTGTTAATGGGAGGGAAACACAGGAGAAACCGCTAAATCTACAAAACAAACTACAATGAAACTGTCAGGCTATAGCTGCAGTTCTTTCCCTCAGTGCTAAATGTGGGAAGGAAGTGGATTAGTTAAACAGCCAAGGATATTTTTTCAACAGCTGACTTCCATATTAACTGACCAGTGTACATTAGGAGGGAAAGATAGGAGAAAACGCCAAATCTAACGACAAAACTCCAAGGAATCTGTCAGAGTGTAGTGGCCGTTTTTTCCCTCACTGCTTTTAAAGATGGCTGACACATCAACTCTACGAGGAATAGCAACAACACGATGAGCCCGGGTAAATGGGATTGATGGGGCTGTGGACGGACATCGCCATTGATTAAAACATTTTTTTTTTACCCTGCCAAGATGGAAACGAGCTAGAAGTGTGATAGGTGAAGCAGGACTGTGAAGTGAGGAGTGAAGGGGGTTTCTAAAGTAAGGGGACAAGTAAGAGGTAATGGGGGTATGTTTACCTGGAGTTTTCCTGGAGAAAGTTTCGGGGTCAACGCCCCCGCGACCCGGTCTGTGACCAGGCCTCATGGTGGATCAGAGCCTGATCAACCAAGCTGTTATTGCTGGCCGCACGCAGTCTGACGTACGAACCACAGCCCGGCTGGTCAGGTACCGACTTTAGGTGCCTGTACAGTGCCTGCTTGAAGACAGCCAGGGGTTTATTGGTAATCCCCCTTATGTACGTTGGGAGGCAGTTAAACAGTCTTGGGCCCCTGACACTTATTGTGTTGTCTCTCAACGTGCTAGTGGCACCCCTGCTTTTCATTGGGGGATGTTGCATCGTCTGCCGAGTTTGGTACTAATCCCTCTAGGATTTTCCAAGTGTATATAATAATGTATCTCTCCCGCCTGCGTTCTAGGGAGTACAGGTTTAGGAACTTCAAGCGTTCCCAGTAATTGAGGTGGTTTATCGCAGTTATGCGTGCCGTGAATGTTCTCTGCACATTTTCTAGTTCACCAATTTTACCTGCCTTGAAAGGTGCAGTTAGTGTGCAGCAATATTCCAGCCTAGATAGAACAAGCGACTTGAAAAGTGTCAACATGGGCTTGGCATCCCTGGTTTTGAAGGTTCTCATTATCCATCCTGTCATTTTTCTAGCAGATGCGATTGCTACAGTGTTATAGTCCTTGAAGGTGAGATCCTCTGACATGATCACTCCCAGGTCTTTGACATTAGTTTTTCGCTCTATTGTGTGGTTGGAATTTGTTTTATACTCCGATGAAATTTTAATTTCCTCACGTTTTCCATATCAGAGTAATTGAGATTTCTCATCATTGAACTTCATATTGTTTTCTGCAGCCCATTTGGTTGATGTCTGCTTGGAGTCTTGCAGTGTCTTCAATGGTGGACACTGTCATGCAGATTCGTGTGTCATTTGCAAAGGAAGACACGGCACTATGGCTTATATCCCTGTCTATGTCCGATATGAGGTTGAGGAACAAGATGGGAGCGAGTACTGTGCCTTGTGGAACAGAGCTTTTCATCGTAGCCGCCTCAGACTTTACTCTGTTTACTACTATTCGTTGTGTTCTATTTGTTAGGACATTATAGATCCATCTACCAACTTTTCCTGTTATTTGTTTATCACGCATTTTGTGTGCTATTACACCATGGTCACACTTGTCGAAGGATTTTACAAAGTATGTGTATATAACATCTGCATTCTGTTTGTCTTCTAGAGCATCGAGAACCTTGTCGTAGTGGTCGAGCAGTTGGGACAGACAGGAGCGACCTGCTCTAAACCCATGCTGCCCTGGGTTGTGTAATTGATAGGTATCTAGATGAGTGGCGATCTTGCTTCTTAGAACAGTTTCAAAGATTTTTATGATATGGGATGTTAGCGCTATTGGTCTGTAGTTCTTTACCAGTGCTAAACCAGATGTTTTCTTACTTATCTCTACCCGCCATCCTATGAGAGTCGTCCTTGTGCAGTTTCCGAGATGAAGCAACTTGTAGATGTCCTTGGCTCCACCTGAACACCCTGCCTTTGCCGATCTAAGCGTCCAGTCTTGCAGCAGATAATACCTGTCACTATTAAGCCTCACAATGCCTTGCAGTTGGGTTTAGTCCTGACTCTATTTCTCACTCTAAAATATTTCCTCTCACCCATCTATTCTTCACCTATCCCCACTTCCCTCTCGCCCATTTGTGGGTACTTACCTGAGAGTATTCGTTTCGTTTCGTACTGCCCCCTTTGTGGAGTGGGGCTATGTCTGTTGCTTTTAGTAACTGCGGGACGACCCCAGTGTCCATGCTCCCTCTCCATAGGATGTTAAAAGCACGTGATAGGGGCTTCTTGCAGTTCTTGATGAACACGGAGTTCCATGAGTCTGGGGCTGGGGCGGAGTGCATGGGCATGTCATTTATCGCCTCTTCGAAGTCATTTGGCGTCAGGATAATGCCAGATAGGTTTGCGTCTATCAAGTTCTGTGGCACTCTCATAAAAAATTCATTTAGGTCTTCGACTTTCAGTCTGGTTAGCGGCTCGCTAAAAACTGAGTCATACTGGGACTTTAGTAACTCACTCATTTCCTTGCTGTTATCTGTGTAGGACCCATCCCGTTTAAGTAGGGGCCCAATACTGGATGTTGTTCTCGACTTTGATTTGGCATAAGAAAAGAAATATTTTGGGTTTCTTTCGATTTCATTTATGACTTTTAGTTCTTCCCGCGTTTCTTGATTCCTGTAAGATTCCTTTAGTTTTAGTTCGATGTTTCCTATTTCTCTGACCAGTATCTCCGTACGTATTTCAGATATATTGGCCTCTTGTAGCCGCTCTGTTATTCTTTGCCTTCGCCTGTATAGGGAGCGCCTTTCTCTTTCTAGTTTACATCTTCTTTTCCTTAAGGGAATTTGTTTTGAGCAAACCTCAAGTGCCACAGAGTTAATTTGTTCTAGACATAGGTTTGGATCTGAGATGCTTAGGCTATCTTCCCAGATTATATCATGTAGGACTTGGTTTACTTGGTCCCACCTTATGTTTTTCTTATTGAAGATCATCATTGTTAGTGAAGATGAGGTCCAGCGTATTCTCTAATCTTGTAGGCTCTATTATTTGGTGGTTTAAGGTGAATTTGGTGCAGAGATTTAAAAGCTCGTGTGTGTACGAGTTTTCATCTGAGCTGCCTCCTGGTGTTATCTGTGCTACCACATTATTTGCAATATTCCTCCATTTTAGGTGCCTTAGGTTGAAGTCCTCCAGGAGCAAGATGTTGGGGGCAGGAGATGGAAGGTTTTCCAGACAGTGGTCAATTTTCAGAAGCTGTTCCTGGAATTGTTGGGACGTTGCATCCGAAGGCTTGTATACAACCATGATGACCAGGTTTTGATTCTCGATCTTTACTGCTAAAACTTCAACTACATCATTTGAGGCATTTAGTAGTTCTGAGCATATAAGTGACTATGATATACAGGCCAACCCCCCCTTTTGTCTGTTCACTCTGTCACATCTGTATAGGCTGCAGCCCGGGATCCATATTTCATTGTCCAAGTGATCCTTTATGTGGGTCTCTGTGAAAGCCGCAAACATTACATTTGACTCTGTAAGCAGTCCACGGATGTAAGGTATTTTGTTGTTCGTCGCTGGCCTTAGACCCTGTATATTTTCAAAGATGAATGTCTTCGCATTGGTGGTATGGGTTTTTTTTTTTTTCCTGTGATAACAGGAAATTTATTAGTCATAACTGGTTATTTCTAGAGTAGCTACTATTCCATGCTAGGTGTCTGATAGGATCAGTGGTTTCTTTTTAATAAAAAAAAGAAAAGAAAACAAATTTTTGTTGTGAAGTGATAGAGTGAAGCGTAAACATGGCTGGCGTAAGAGGGGTTCAGGCTGCCATAATTATATTTATCATTATACTGCATTTCTCTGAAGAAGGAAATCAGTCATGGGGACTGGAAAAGGTGAATGGGGTGATAGCTCCCTGGAAAGTGATAGCCCAACATTGGCCATCCTACCAGAAACGTAAGTGCCACTATCGCCTCAAGGTATGGCAACACCACATATCCAAACAGAAACAGTGGTGCACAGATTTTCTAGTGGCGCTATTAAGTGGTGATATCCATACTAATCCAGGACCTCAAACTATAGTACAGGTGAAAAAACAGACAGATAAATCATGGTGATAATGACGGTCTAGTAACTACGAATGATTACCTTAACTCTATATGTAATGCACAGATAAGTCAATGTGAGACAATAGAACCACTATAAATATCTCAGACACCACCAGACATATGTATACACTGTACTAAGATACGAAAGAAGAACAGTAAACTTACCGTATGTAAAATGTGTAAGGGGTGGGTGCATAATGGATGTGTGTTCGATTATGGTAATGGTGCCAGATTTCATTTTGTTTGAAAACAAATGCACTTTGGCACAGCTACCCTTTAGCAATGATGACATTGATTTACCTATTTTTAATGCTAATGACCCCTTACCATATATTGATGATTATGATTGTTTTATGAAAACAGGCCTTCACTTTATTCATGTCATCGCAAGATCACTTCTTCCAAAATTGGCAGAGATTAGGATTCTAGCTAACAGAACTAGAGCGGCAGTTATATCCATCTCGGAATCCTGGTTGGATGATACGGTGACTGACGATGAGGTCAAAATAGAAGGTTATAATAAGAATAGAAAAGGTGGTGGGGTTTTGACTACATAAGGAACGACTTTGCCTATAATCCAAGACCTGATTTAAATGACAATAAACTGGAGATTCTATGGTTTGTAGTGTTGCTTCCCAAGACCAAACCCAACTTAGTAGGAACTAGTTACCTCCCTCCCACCCATGACCAGTTCTTAGAGGACGTTTCGAGAGTCTTGTACGGACCTGATAACAATTGGTTGACAGTAATAGTGGGAGACTTAAATATCTGATTTCTACAGCAAAATAATGGGTTATGTAAAAGGTATAAGCAAATTCTGAATTTAAATAGTTACACTCAACTAATTAATATGCCAACCCGGAAAACACAGTTCTCAGCCACCCTAATTGACCACATACTTTGTAAGCAAATTTTATTTTCACTGCCATGGTGGACGGTTATAGGAGGAGAGTTAACACTGTTGGGATCGAGGTTCTACAGGGAGCAGTGTACCCGTCTAATGTGGATGTTGTTCTGCCTGCGATTCTACATGATGTGCTGGACGTCGACCATTCAGAATTGTACGGGATATCTCTGAATGGGGCGCGGAGACTCTTTGTGAAATTTGCTTGTTCGACGGCGTATCACAGGATCGTGGATAAGTTTCAGGACAAGCGGCTGGTGGAGATGGCAGGACTAGAGGTAGGTGTACGGGATGTGTCAGCCACTTATAAGTGGATAAAATTGAAGAATGTGCCCTTTGAAGCGGAAGAAAGTGATGTTACTGAAGTCATGTAGAAATATGGCATTGTTCATGTTGTAACTGTTGGACGGTGGATGAATGGGCCCTATGTTGGTATGTTGGAGGGGACATATTCCGTCAAGATGACGTTATGTCAGGCTATACCTTCTTACGTAATAAATACTGGTTTTCGCACGCAGGTGTATGTAACATATGTTGGGCAGGCTCGTACCTGTCGGTTATGCGGACAGCAGGGGCACCTGGCGGTTGATTGTATTCGACGGAAGCCGGATGTGAGGCCAGGTGAGGAGGCTGGAGTGTGGACAGAGGCGGCTACAGCACTTCTGACAGAAGAACAACGTATAGACGACGGGAAGGAGGGCATGGTGCGTCAGTCGTGGAGCGAGGAGATAGATCATGTGGACAAGCATCCGGGAAGCGAGAGTAAGGTGTCGTCTGTGGCATCAGAGGTGCATAGTACGGCATCTGTTGACGAACATCAGGGACTGCCTGGGGAGGAGGCAGAGATTTTGCAGGATCTGAGAAAGTTCATATAGGGAGATCCTTTATCGATGGAAGCAGTCTCTGAACTGGAGCAGGGTGGTACCACGAATAAACTAAATGTGACCGTTGTTGAGAAAGACATGTGTAGGGAAGTGAATAATGCTCATATTTCTGTGGTAGTAGCAGAGGTTCATAGGGAAGAGGAAATGGAGTTAATTGAGAAAAAAGGTGTGTCCAGGAAAAGACTGAGAGAGGAGTCTGAGGATGACTTGTTGACAGCTGCACAAAGGCCTGGGAAAAAGGTGTGGGCGGATGTGGTTCAGGAAAAAGGAGCTAGACCAAAGGGAAGTGAAAAAGGATGGGAGGGGTAGGAGGGGGATGGATGGGGAGGGACACATGAAATTGGAAAAGAGAGTACTGAAGCAGAAGGGCAAACCCCAGTCTTATATTTCAGGTGTGTAACAATTAACGTGAATGGCCTCAGGAATGAGGTAAAACGTAAATGGGTGGAGGTTACTTTGCGAAGGTGGAAAGTTGATGTCTTTTTTCAGGAGCATAATTATAGGAAGGGTAATGAGATTGTAGTGAAGGGGTATAGGATTTCTGTGTGTGATGCAAGGGGGTTTCAAGGGGGTGTGTTGGTAGGAATCAGTGAGTCAAGCCCATTCACCTTGGAGTCTTGGGAGGACGTGGTTGGTAGAGTAGTTAGAGTAAACAGGGATTGGGGTGGAGTGCAGGTGAGCTTCCTGGGAGTGTATATGCCAGCCATAGGAAATAGGAGAATAAAGGATGATTTTGTTAATAATGAGTTGGCATATGCTGTCTGAGGTTTGCCTCAAGTGTCTATAATTGCTGGTGATTGGAATTGTGTGATTAGGATCAGGGATGTGGAGCCATGGGGGGTGTTGGGGTCTTTGAGGGGAATGTTGGGGGCAGTGGGAGTGGTAGACGTGGTGGGGGGACGGGAGAGTTGGTGGAATACACTTTTCTGAGGAAAGCTTACACGGCACGGTTATACAGAATATATGTGACGAGGGCGGTGGATGTGCAGAGGGTGGAATATGTTGATGTGGGTTTTTCGGACCATAGGGGTGTGTTGTTTGAAGAGGGGGATGGGGCGGTGAGCGTGTCTAAGATTTATTGGAAATTGAATACGAGATTATTGGAGAGGGAAGGGGAGGGGTAGAGATGTTTGAAGAGTGGTGGGAAGTGGGGGTGACAAATGGGGTTGTCAGGTGGTGGGTGGTGAAGGGGAAAGAGGAAATTCGAAAGTTTTATGGGTGGGTAGGTAGGGAAGATAGCAGGAGTAGGTTTGGGTATCAGAAATATTTGGAGGGGTTTGGGATTGGGGTGGAGGAGTAAGGCAGAGGTGGTGGAATTGAGGGGTAGGTTACGGGAATTACAGGAAGAACGTTTTCATGTTTTATGGGTTAGGAGTGGTATGGAGGAGGTATTATGGGGAAACAAGGCTTCGAAGGTGGTTTTAAAGAATTTTCAGAAACGTAGGAGGGGGATGTTAATTTCGTCTCTAAAGGTGGTGGGGGGTGGTGGTGTTGTATCAGGAGGGAAGGGTTTTGCGAACGATGGAGGGTATGGGGGGGTACGCGGAATGATGGTTTCGTGTTCAATATGAGAAGGGGGAGGTTAATCAGGTGGACAGAGTTGGGTTATTGAGGGGAATAGGAAGATTATTGAGTGTGGAGGAGGGGAGAGTGTGTGCGGCAAAGATTTTGGAGGAGGAGGTATGAGAGGCGGTGTGGGGATTGATTTTAGGGAAGTCACCTGGGATAGACAGGTTGCCGGGGGATTTGTATGTCACTCATTGGGAGGCTTTAAAAGGGGTTCTAGTGAGGTTGTTTAATGGGTTGAGGGAGGAGGGTTTTATTGGGGAATCTATGAGAACTGGGGTTGTAGTATTGGTGGCGAAGGGTGATTCACCTGAGGGCTTACGTGATTATAGAGGTCTGGCTTTGTTGACGGCGGATTACAAGATTTTCTCAAAGATATTGGCAAATAGGATCAAGAGGGGTTTAGGAGGAGTTTTGCATGGGGGTCAATTTTTGGTGCCTGGAAGAAGTATTCAAACTGGGCATCGGCATATTAAACAGTTTATTGAAGACAGTGAGGAGGAGGGGGTGTTAGGATTGGATTGGCAGAGGGCATATGACAGGGTTGATAGGGAAATGTTATTCGAAATTTTGGAGAGGCAAGGTTTTAGGGAAGGGGTGGTAAGGTGGGTGGAAACATTGTATGCAGGTGCGTTAATACGGGTGCAGATTAATGGGAATGTGGGACGGGCGGTGGAAATGCAGAAGGGTCTGCGACAGGGTTGTCCTCTGTCGCAGATCTTTTTTGCACTATTACAGGATCCTTTTTATAGATTGGTGGAGAAGGGATTGAGTGCAGGGTCTGCAGGGATGGAGGAGGTGGGTGGTATTGTTGGCTATGTTGATGATACCACGGTGTTAGTTAGGAAGGAGTGGCAATTGAGTATGTTGAATGAGTTGGTAGAATGGTTTGGGAGGGGGACAGGGATGAGGGTTAATAGGGAGAAGTCTAATTTATTGGAGGTAGGAAGTTGGTCTGGGGGAACGTTGGGGTCGCGGAAGGGTTGGAATTGTGTGGAGACGATTAAAATATGTGGTATAGTTTTTAGTGCAGATGCGTTGGTGGCGCGGGAGGTGAATTCATGGACTGTGGTGGAAGCGGCAATTGGGAGGATGAGGGGTTGGGGAGTAGGGGAGGTGACATTAATGCAAAGAGTAATAGTCATAAATGTGTTGATGTATAGCAAATTATGGTTTAGGGAGGTGGTATATCCCCTCTTGGAGGTGGATGTGCAACGTTTGTTGAGTAACATTTTGAGGTTCGTTTGGGGGAATGGGAGACACTGGATGAGTAGGGAGGTAGTGGAAACAAAGACGAGGTGGGGAGGGTTAGGGTTGATACCATTGAGGTGTTTTTTGTTTGGCCTCAGTAAAAAAATTTACAGAGTGGGGGAGACATGACATTGTGTGAGGGGGTTCAAGCCCTGCGAGGTCACCAAAAGAATGGTTGGAGATTAGATGGCCATAAGTGTTTTGGTTGGTTTAGAATTCCTGGATAGGAATGCATAATGTTTATTGTACTAAACAATTGATTGTCATCTTGTATTTATGGCCTTATGTGTAAGGTCGTTCCTGGAGTGTGTTATTTGTTTGTGTTACCTGTGTTTTGAAATGTAATGTAGATTATTATATAAGGAAATTTTTGTTACATTTTGTGTGTGTGTGTGGATCAATGACATATATTTCGTTGTATTGGGGTTGTATTCCTAAGGGGGGTGGGGAAGTGCTTGTTGGGTTTGGTGGATTGTATTGTTAGAAGTGTATAGCTTTATGTTTATCTTTTAATAAATTGTATGTATGTATATATAGGTTACGGGAACAATGTAGGTTGCATTTAATGTTTGGGGCTTGGTAGTTGCAAGTTTATTTCGGGGGATTAGGACGGAAATGTTGTTACCAAGTGTAAATTGTGTTTAATGTAACCCAACGTTGGGATGTTATGTATATTATATACATATGTTTTATGTGTTATATGTCTCAAGCTTGTCATTCCATGTGTCTTAGTTGTTTTGTGGTATTATGTTTGTCTCTCTTAACATCAAAATAAGTGAAAGCACACTGGTGGAAAGGTGACGTAAAAGGACGAGCTTGTAGTTGTTTAATAATGAGCCTTGCAGCGTTCCCGTAGACTCACAGGTTGGTTTTTGAATATAATTGTCTGTTCTGGCGAATGACAGGAACCCTGTTGTGTTATGTAATATTATTATGGTAATGTGACTTTTGGTGTAGGGAAGTTACATGATTCTGTATTTGACTTTGATGTATGCTATTATGCACATGGTAATATATATGTCGTGTGTTTGTACATTGTGGTTTTAAATAAAATATAAAAAAAAAAACCTTTGTAACCGCCCTGAGAACATTAGTCAGTCAGGCGTCATTACCACAGGTCTTAGTGATCTTTTCATCATTTACTGCACAAGGAAAATCACTAGGGAACGGATAGGCCTACATAGACAATAAAAATTAGGTAAACTAGAAACTACAGTAAAGAAACACTGGTAAATATGCTACACAATTGTGACTGGACAGTGACAACAAGTTGCACGGACGTAAATGATGCCTGGGAAAAATTAAAAACAATGTTCACTGCCATCCTTGAAAATATTGCACCAGTTTAAGAGGTTAGGATTAAACGAAGAACTGAACCCTGGATGACTACTGAGATAATAGATCATATGAAATTCAGAGACCAGTTGATAAAAAGATTTAAGACAAACAGACAGGATATTGCAGGCTAAATGAATTCCAAAGGGTGAGGAACATTATTATTATTATTATTATAATCAAATAGAAGCGCTAAACCACAGGGGTTATACAGCGTTGCAGGTTATTGCAGGATGCAGGGAGAGTGGGTTGTAAAAGGGAGATGGACGATTAGTAGGGTATGGAGTGCAAAATGACGGATAGTGCAGGGATGGAGGGCAGCAAGAGATCAAGGTAGAAGGGACTGAGGGAAGTGCTAGAGGTATAATCTTCCGAGTTTGTGTAGTAAGTCAGTTTCTGTCAAAAAGTCAATGAGAGAGTCAGGATTAAAGGAGGGTCCATCTGCAAGAAGGGACTGTAAAGAAAGGGCCACAGAGCAAAGACGTCGTTGGAGGTAAATTCTGCGTGCTCGTTGATAGAGTGGGCAGTCCAACAGGATATGTCGAACAGACATTGGAACCTGACAATGCTCACAGAGAGGGGCAGGGAGACTCTCCATGAGATACCCGTGAGTAAGACAAGTGTGGCCGATGCAAAGATGGGAGAGTGTAGTCTCCCAACCTCGACATAGGTGACAAGGAGGCCAGAAACCTATAACCGGTTTATTAGAATGAAGTTTGTTATTCATAAGGTCAGACCAGCGTTGGTGCCAACGGGTGCGAAGGTGGGTAGCAATGACCGCAAAATAGTCCATGAAAGGAACACCTCTATATGAAACTGGAAGGTCATATACTGCTGACCGCGCAGCAGTGTCTGCCTGTTCATTGCCCTGTACGTCAACATGACCAGGGACCCAACAAAAAACAATATCTTTATGCTTGCTAAAGATACAGCATAACCAAAGGTGGATACGAAGAACTAGGGGGTGAGGTGTATCAATTTTACGGATAGCCTGTAAAGCACTAAGGGAGTCTGAAACGACCACAAATGGTGACTCAGGCATAGATGCAATACGGATAAGTGCCACAAGAATGGCATACAATTCAGCCGTAAATATGCTAGCCGAGGGTAATAGATGCCCTCATACAACGCTGTCCGGAAACACTGCTGCGAATCCGACGCCGTCAGATGACTTTGAATCATCGGTGTATACTGCGATGGCATGGGAATGAGAACGGAAGTGGTCTAGAAAGAAAGAGCGAGAAGCCGCCGTAGGTAGTTGGGCTTTCGCGCAAGGTAGAGGAAATAGAACAGACACGGACAGCAGGAACTTCCCAAGGGGGCAGGGAAAAGGAGATGTCACATGAACATATAGAGGTGGAGCTGAAGGGAAGACAGGAGTGAATGTAGACGAAGAAAAAGGGACCAAGTACGCAGGGCGACGAACAAATAAAGAGCGCCTACTAACATCTGTAACAATCCTATACATGGAAGG
>WNWK01035580.1:0-19680 GCA_009830355.1 Cherax destructor | reverse complement strand
TATTTTGCATGTCTGGAATTGTTGGAGGTGGAAAAAGACGGGGGTGACAGGATTTCCAGTGCCTGACCTTTGGTAACGCTACTCGACAAAGATGGGCTTGCAAGGACCTAATCCGATCTTCGTACTCGCAGCAGTATGGCAGCCCTTTGGGATCCAAGTTGGAAACCCCCCAAAATGGTACAACTAGGTAAATAATTTGTGCATGCCATCGGTAAGGATCCAGCACAATAGGAAATCTCTATAGAAGCAAACCGAGTAGAAGGTCACCAGGGTAACTAATCTTATCACTACAAGGAAGGAAGCAGTTAAATCTCTCCCTTTGGGATAAAAAAGGTAAGAGAAGTCCAACCCTGACACATAGGCTAGAACCAGCCACCCCCACTAATAAAGGACAAACGAGTTGGTTCTATGAGGAGGACATGTCTTAGCTGCTTATCCCTAAACAAACTAGACCTAATAATATTAACTTGCACACCAGAATCCATGAACGGGTGCACCATGCACGAATGCTTCTACTAAAGGACCTATAGTTGCATTGGAACTAATATGCAAACAAGACGGAGGATTATCATCAGTAAAGGTCTCTTCCACGTCATCTCCAAAACTATCATCATCAACTACTGGAGTTACAGCAGTAAAGGTCTGTTCTATTTCTTCTCCAGAATTATCATCATCCACTACTGGAGTGGCATCACCGAGATCCCTCTCCATCGAGATCACACAGAACCTCGAAGGAATTCTGGATTGGGATGAGTACTCGGTATCTCCGACTGTCACCACGGGGCGTGTTGACTGGGGCGCTCGGATTCCCCCAAGTTGGAAGAATGAGCTTGGTTCTGGGTATTAGGCTGAGAACCATGGCCTCTATTACCTCTCCTGGTTCTACTATAGGAGCGGCCACGGAAGGATCTAGGATACCCACGGTTATTGAGAGCATTATAGTCAGACGTATCATGACCATGTATCCTATGATAAGTGCAATATGGTAAATCTGATTGGGATTCTCCATCAGTACGACATTTCTTAGGTACATTATCAGGGCAATTTACTGCAATATGGCCTCTGTAGCACAGTTATAGCAGGTACGTCTGCTATGGTTACTATAGGTGTTACGATTACTACGAGCATACTGACTTTTTACACTGCCTTTTGATGACTGACGTGAACAATAACCATTAGGACTTTTCATTGTTGCACAAATGACAGGTGGGACTGGGTTTCTTAATTCAGATAATGCAGACAGAGTCGACTGACAATGAGGGAATGTTTTAGGGGCAACTGCACGATCTGAATCAACTTCTTTATTTGTTTACTGATTGCGCTCATTTTTGGTGTACTATTAGAAGCTTATATAGAAGGAGTTGTGACGAAGTTTCAATAAAATCGGCCAAAAAGCAAATGAACCACGCAAGATTTACTGAAAATTCCTAAAAATTACACTTAGGAGTGAGCTCCTCCGAAGTGGTACTTGGAAAAGTGGTTTTGACATTTTCTGTTGATAGAACACTTCTAAGTCCATCGTTTGTAATGTACCAATTCTGTAATAAAGCTTATCTTCATTCTAAAAAAAAAATACAGTTTGTAGGTTTCTTGACATTTAGCAAAATATCGGACTTTTATCCCCACACAAATCTGAAAATATTTGGGATACTTCAAAAAGGTACATGCTACCTTGTAAAGCAATCATTCTTCTATGTTTATTGTGATAATAACGTCAATTCGTTCATTAATAATGATGGTACATGGCAAAATAGGTAAATAACTTACTTCCGAGATAATGGCCGAAACGCGCGGCAGCCCGAGTACTCGGAAAAAAAATCCCCAAAAAATTCTTGTTTTTTCCACTTTCATCATCCATGAGTGTCTACTACAGTTTACCATCACTAGATCCGTTTTCTCTAATGATAGCGATGGGAGAATGAAAAAATAACCCTTATGGTCGGTGACGACCCTTCCACTACCTGGCCATAGACCGTCATATTATGCCACATAATATTTATTCTGGTGTGTTTTTCATGTTTCTATGCTATTAATATGTCGCCTTATGTCATAATAGATCAATTGTAGTAAGTAAATAAACATTATTATTGATATTAGAACAGTTTGTTGGCTGGTGTGTGTTGGCCGCCACATCGTAATTTATGACCTGTCAGCACTTTTTATCCGAGAAGGCCAGAGAAGGCTCCTGATTAATTCTCAGACCATATTAGCCCCTCCCACTCTCCTATGATATCAAATGGTGAATTTGTATTATATTAGAGAGAAAAATATAAGAAATTGATAGAAAAAAAAACGGATTTTTTTTTTTTTGCAGTGTGTATGTTATGACAGGCGCCGTCACCATACATGTTATAAATTACTATAATTCCTTGTAGAAACATCGTATAATGATGAGAATTATACGAGGGTGTTGCCAGAAAGATCAGCTATTTTTTGGTAAGAAAAACTCAATTTTCGTATTTTTTTCAATTTTTTTTTTTATCAGCGTGCTTCAAGTGTCAGCGGCCCCTAAATTTAGGACACAAATTACACATATGCACTAGAGCTGCTAGTGGTTCCATCTCAACAGCCAGGGGACTAGACGTATATGCATACACAGCCGTAGGTGGCATCAACTGCTTAATAGCACCGAAAGGCGAATTTCGCAAATGGCATAGCATCAAATTGATGCTCAGCTGGAAAGAAGTTCGAGGCTTGGATTCCTGTTACAAACGATGATAAGAGGGTGTTCAGACGTACCGCGAAGTTGACCAACTTTTCATCTGACCTAGGGACTGCACATACTAATTCCCTAAGTACAATAAATGGGTCTGAAACTTCCTTTGGTGTGAAAAATGAACGGATGAGGGACTCATACTCTTCCCACTTAGTAAGTCTCTTAAAATCATTCATCGGTAATAGAGTTAAAACATGTTCCGCAGCTGGCAATCTAGCCAAGCACTCTTTCGCGATTCTAATAAGAGTTTGCTCTAATGGAGGACTTTCCACGGCACTGGCTATGGAACGGACTGCAAGAAACCAGGCATCAAGGCTAATCTGGGTCACCATTAAAAAGTGGTAATGCATCCAGAGAGTCACGAGAGTAACTAGAAAGACTTGGAGTCTGATGTGGTTTGTCAGTCGAGGAATTACTATTGGACTGTGGTACTGGGTCATCATTGCCTTGACTGTTAGCATAAACATGTCAGTAATATGTACTGAAGCTTGTTGTTACACTTGTGTAGTGTATTATAAGTAATCCTAACTATGTTATATGTCTGATCCCTTTGTTACTTGTGACGTCAGAGGCCCGTGCATGTGCGCACGCAGACCCAAGCGTAATTCTCATTCTCGTCGTAGGCTTAGAGCTGGACAGAGGTGATGGGGCCTACCTCCTTCCTCACTCACTCAATATACGCGTTACCATCCATGCGAGTGTTTCCCTCGACCACCTTTATCTCCAGGAACCCTTCTGATACACATTGTTATTGCCTGAATTTACTTGAGACATGATTTCAAACAAATGAACGAGAATTTAAAAAGAAAAAAGAATAAAAGAAAGTATGCAGCACAATATAGCTTAACTGGGATTAACGACGTTATCTACTCTGCATAAGTAACAAAAATTGCAAGAGATACACACTTTAAGAAAAGATAACTCACTGGAATTGACTTGGCAAGAAAAATAATACTTTAATATTCAAAAATCTTACTTTAATTTGAATTAACTACAAGGTGAGTTTTCTTTATTTTTAATTTCAACAAGAATTGCAATAAGAAATTAATAATTCAATGCAAAAATAATTATATAAAATCAATAATTATTATGCAAAGAGGAACAAACTGATAAAAGAAGGCAGAATTAAAGGAGAATTGCACAAAACAATTAAAATATTCACTAACAACAATCAAAATAAAGTTACTTATTAAATCACTTGAAAATTTACACTCTTGCAAAATTAAACAATTACTTTAACACAATAATAAACAATATAAGAATTTATGAAAGCAAAATTGAATACTGCAAAAGTTAAATTGCACAAAATCAGTTGCAGGAATTATCAATAGTCAATAAAATTTCACTGGGGAAAAATTTTGCACTACAAGAAACAAAGATATTAGAAATTAACTAGTGTGACCACTCTTACTCTTAATTGCAAACAAAGCAAGGTAACTTAATGAAACAATTACTGAAACAATTCATTAAGAACACTGATTTTAATCAAACTGAAGAATGAACTTGTTCAAACAACACTTCAACATGAATAAAAAATGAACAAGATATTTAACAAGAAAATAAAATAACACTTACAACTTCAGGAGTACAAATCGTCAAGGGTAAAAAACTGTTTGACTTACAAATTCACAAAAAGTCATGGACTTTGGACTTGAGGTAAGTTAACTTAGCAGAAGAAATTAGGGTCTTCAATAAAATTTATATCAGTTGTCTGCAAAGGTGAAACACATTAGCACTTTATAAAAATAAACAATTACACAAAGCAATAATAGGTGCAAGGGAAAAGAACACTGAATGCAACACATGAGAATTAGCAGGGAAATACTGGGAAAAAGTAAAATTACTTGGAGAAAAAAAATATATTACTGGAACACAACAAAAGTTAAAGAAAATAACACAAGGGATAACTGATTTAAAACAGACACAATACTCAGTAAAACGATACTTACATCAGATGGGATAAAACACAACACTATATGGAAAATAAGAGACACAAAATAAACAGATAACACTAGAAAACAATTATTGCAAGCAGGGAATCGAAATTAACACAAAAGTTCACTATAATGAGCAAAATTGTTTCAAGCACTCGCAATTGTCTCTAAATATATGGAGAAAAAAAAGATAAATGTCTCTAGGCTGTGAATTGAAGATAGTGGTGATTGAAGCTGGAGTGGGTGATGGTGAGTGGAGGATAATGTCGTCTGGGGCTGGTTTCAGCTACTCCACTACTCCGCGACTCGAAGGATTTGCGCTTAACTACGAAGAACTACAAATCTAGGTTTTTACATTGTTGGCGCACAGGTACGAAGAAACACGCTTAGGATGCTTGACCCGATTCGTAGCCAATAAAAATGCTTGTAGGACCCAGTATAAGGGTGAAATAAGATACACGTGGTTAATGGCGGCGTCTGTTTGCGTGGGTGGTGGATACTGCGTGACACGAGGTCCCAAGCTCTGGGTTGCTGTCCCACTTCTACTAGACACGAGAATACCACAGGGATGGTATTAGCACTCAAAACAGCAATACACTGGAGCACAAAGACGATAGGGAATGCGGGGACTCACGTGGCTTGCTGGCTTACTTCTCAGTCAGCTGGGTTGGTTTGCTGGCTTACTTCTCAGAGTCAGCTAGGTTGGCTTGCTGGCTTAAGGCTAGGCTGGCTTGAACAGGTTGCTTGTCTTGACTGGGCACTCTTCCCCTCACAGACTGGCTTATCTTGTAGCTTAATTTGCAAAACCCGGGTCTACCCCTCGAAGGTTTTAACAAATAAGAGATAAGGCAATTAGCTGACCAGAAAATAGTGTAGACAGGTTGGTAAATGATGGCTTGGAGTGTTGGTAGGTAGCGTCTGGCACAAGGCCTACACGGTCACACAAAATGTCCGCTGTCTTGATAGAGTTATCACCGTATATTACCGTAATCGAAAGAATTACGGGCCCATCGTGTCACCATTTATCACGTGGGGTTCTTGGAGATAAAAGGTAGTCAAAGGGAAACTCACGGATGGATGGTGGAGTACATATATTAAGTAAGAGAGTAGTAGTACCCAGCCACTTCTGTTCAGTTGTATGCCTAGCGCGGAATGAGAGCAATGCCCGGGTGGACGCCTCTCACATCAGCGGGTATTGTGACGTCATAAAGGAGCGTCACAGGTACAAGGGATCTTACATATAAAGGTTGGTATTTACATATGATATATGTGACAGTGGAGCACACTGAAAGGATTGAGATCATACATAACAATCAGCACGGCTTCAGAGATGGGAAATCCTGTGTCACAAATCTACTTGAGTTCTACGATAAGGTAACAGAAGTAAGACAGGAGAGAGAGGGATGGGTAGATTGCATCTTTTTGGACTGTAAGAAGGCTTTTGACACAGTACTACACAAGAGACTGGTGCAAAAATTAGAGAAGCAGGCAGGAATAGTAGGGAAAGTACTGCAATGGTATCAGGGAATACCTGACAGGAAGGAAACAACGAGTGTTGGTACGTGATGAAGTGTCATAGTGGGCCCATGTGTCAAGTGGGTTTCCACAAGGGTCAGTCCTAGGTCCGGTGCTGTTTCTTGCATACGTGAATGACATGATGGAAGGAATAGATTCAGAAGTGTCACTGTTCGCTGATGATCAGAAACCGATGAGGAGAATACAAGTGGGCAGGATCAACTAAGATTACAAGGGGATCTGGACAGACCACAAGTTTGGTCTGACAAATGGCTCCTGGAGTTTAAGTGCAATGTCATGAAGATTGGGGAAGGGCAAAGAAAACCACAGACGGAGTACTGGTTAGGGAAGCATAGGCTGCAAACGTCACTTAAAGAAAAGGATATTGTCCCCTGAGGCACACATCAATCAAATAACTGCTGCAGCATATAGGTGCTTGGCAAACCTGTGAATAGCATTTCGTCATTTGAGTAAGGAATCATTCACGACATTCTACACCGTGAACGTCAGGCCTATACTGGAGTATGCAACACCAGTTGCAACAAGATTAGTCCCGGAACTGAGGGGTATGTCTTACGAGGCGAGATTAAAGGAACTCAGCCTGATGACTGTAGAGGATAGGAGGGATAGGGAGGACATGATAACGATGTATAAAATACTGAGAGAAATTGACAGGGTGGACAGGGCTCGAATGTTTCAGAGATAGGATACAGGAACAAGGGGCCACAATTAAAAGTTGATAATCCAGATGAGTCATAAGGATGTTAGGAAGTATTTCTTTAGCCTTAGAGTTGTCAGGAAGTGGAATAATCTGGAGAGTGAATTAGTACAGGCAAATTCCATACATAGCTTTAAGAAGAGGTATGATAAAGCTCATGGAGAAGGGAGAGAGTACAGGCTAGGCGGACAAAGGCTACAAACCTCGGCAAGGAAAGACCTGGGTGAGATACGCAGCACGTCTCCGGAGGCACACTTCAACCAGATAACTGCGGCAGCATATGGGCGACTGGCAAACCTAAGATTAGCGTTCCGTTACCTTAACAAGGATTCGTTCAAGACACTGTACACCGTGTACGTCAGGCCCATACTAGAATATGCAGCACCAGTCTGGAACCACACCTGGTCAAGCACGTAAAGAAACTCGAGAAAGTGCAAAGGTTTGCGACAAGGTTAGTTCCACAACTCAGGGTCTGTCCTGAAGAAAGGTTGAGGACATAGGACTAACAACACTGGAGGAAAGAAGGGTCAGAGGAGACATGATAACGACATACAAAATACTGGGAATTGACAAGGTAGACAGTGACAGGATGTTCCAGAGAGGGAACACAGAAACAAGGGGACACAACTGGAAGCTGAAGACTCAGATGAGTCAAAGGGATGTTAGGAAGCATTTCTTCAGCCACAGAGTAGTCAGGAAGTGGAATAGTCTAGAAAAGATATAGTGGAGGCAGGAACCATACATAGTTTAAGAAAGGTATGATAAAGCTCATGGAGAGGAGAGAGGACTTAGTATGACTAGGAAAGGAGGGGCCAGGAGCATGAGATCTGACCCTGCAACCAATACTTAGGTAGTACATTAGGTGAGTACATACACACACACACACACACAACACACACACAATATATATATATATATATATATATATATATATATATATATATATATATATATATATTTCTTACAACACGTCGAGTTTACCAAGTGCCCAAAGGAACAGAAGTTTCTCCTTACATTTAGCAAAACACAGAGGCTTCTAGTCCTTGCCGGCATTAATCGCCTCAGACGCATGGCTTACGGAGCAAATTTGTTCCCCTTCCATGGGATTCCACTTCCTATTTAAGTAACGCAGTATTGTCATGATCAAACCCATGCTGCTTGACCATCATGGTGAGCAAAATAATGATGCTCAGTCCATGGGACTAGAGCATCATGAGGAGGGATAAGCAGCATGGGTTCGACTCTTTGCATGTCGCGTTTGCTTGATCAATACCATGCTGGTACAAATATATATATATATATATATATATATATAATATATATATATATATATATATATATATATATATATATATGGCCCCGTGCGAATGGATGACCTTATGCGTATCTTGACTGGTAGTGGAAGTGGTTTGCACTTCTTCTGACATGTCTTGTGTTGCTGTGACAAGGTGACGATGCTGAATTAGCCTGAACCTTCCTGCACAGTTTACGTGCCTTTGCCTATAATACATTCCACTTTAGTTTTATTGTATGATGTGTCATGTCGTATTTTGTGATATATTTTTGTGTTTATCTTTGTGTACGTGTATTGACCAACTTGTAATGTGTTATAGTATGTGTGTCTTCTTCATATTTGTACATGTGCATCCCTATATATATTTAATAATATGTGTATATGAGGAGTCGAGACTCAGGTCGTAGCTCTGCCAGCCACAAGAGAAGTTAAATTAAATATTGTAAATTGTTGAACTATTCCATAGGCAAAAAAAAAAAAAAATGCGGAAATTCATCTTTGCACATTACACAAGTTTCAGAATATTAAGCTTTTTGAAACATACCAACATTACTGAGAAAATAAGGACATTAATAATGTGTGCAGTGGAATGTATCAAACATCCTGAGACAGTGTAAACCCATCTTTATGTTAAAAATATTTATATTTTTGTTCATTTATTGTAATACGACTGACGACTAAGTCAACGAGTTTGAAATTTTTAATTCTGGAGAACTAGAAGAATGATTATGTAACTACTGGGAAGGACAGTTGCTCTTTTGTCATGTTTATGAAGTTATTCCTTGTTTTGGTTTCCATGTGATAACTTAGAAAGCCTCTTACTGACTTTAAACTTTCAACACCAGCGTCTCCTACTGAACCATGTGATACAAGAAACTGGTTCGTCTCCTCTACTGTACCACTGATGTGTACAAAGAAAACTGGTTCAAAGTTCTCCTACTGTACCTACTGGTGTGTACAAGAAGACTGGTTCGTTCTCCTACCTGTGCTACTGAACACTGTGTGTACAAGAAAACTGTCGTGTCGTCTCCTACTGTACCACTGTGTGTACAGGGAAGACTGGTTCGTCTCCTACTGTCCCAAACGTGTTACAAGAAGACTGGTTCGTCTCCTACTGTACCACTGTGTTACAAGAAGACTGGTTCGTCTCCTCTGACCTGTACCAACGTTTTTGTACATGGAAAAAACTGGTTCGTCTCCTACTGTACCACTGTGTGTACAAGAAGACTGGTTCGTCTCCTACTGTACCAACGTGTGTACAGGAAGACTGGTTCGTCTCCTACTGTACCACTGTGTGTACAAGAAGACTGGTTCGTCTCCTACTGTACCAACGTGTGTACAGGAAGACTGGTTCGTCTCCTACTGTACCACTGTGTGTACAAGAAGACTGGTTCGCTTACGGGAGTGTGTAGGTCCTATTTTAACATTCTTATTCTAAAATGGTGCAAGAATTTTTAACTTGAGAAAGCCTCATCTGATCGGCGTTAATCTTTAACAGCTGTGTTTCGGCTGTAATGCTGAATTTTTTTTAATAAGTTAGTAATAAAAATGAAAATGTTTCATTCAGTGCCTTTATTTATTGGCTTCAAACTTTAAGCGGAAAGGAAAGTCAATAACCAACAAGTTCAAGTTGATGTTGGGAAAGGTTGACAGTAGAATTATAAGTAACACATTCATTGACGGAGATATAAGACTATGGGCTGTAGGAGATACAACTGATTTGCTAAGTAAATTTTGCCCTATTCCTTCTCGGATTTCTTAAATTCAGCACCTGGGGAGCTCCTTTCCTGAATATACCCGCCTCTTGCTCCCAACGCTAATTCTTTCTACTAAGTCCCAAATTGAAAATACTTTCGTAATCATCCGTCAGTGTCAACGTGATCTCCACCAGTGACCTCTGCAGTCTTATTGCCATTCATCTCTATATTTCTAGCCTTAATTAGGACCTACACTCTACTGCACTGCAGAACAAACTACACCGTCATTATTTCCCGACAGCCACTGGTACAAATTCTCCATCACTGTATGTGATCCTGTTGGCATTTTTCTGATTTTCTCCTCTAAATTCCTCACGTCAGACACTCTTAATATTTATCTAACATGTCGACTGTTGGTGGTGTTCCCATTCCTGCCCTTTAGATCCTTTCTTTATGAATTACCACCTTCCTCCTTGCTTCCAATTTGCTGACTCACGAAATTGTAATGACACGATTGCAAACAAACCATACCACGGGCGGGGCTAGAACCCACGGTCAGAGAGTCATAAAACTCTGGTATGTTTTTTTTTTCAATTTGCTCTTTCTTCTCATAAACATGCTACTGTTATTGTCCAGCAGTAAAGGAGCCACCCCAACTATGCAGATCTGATGGCAGCCAAAAGCGTCCAGATGGTATCACCCTTCAAGCCTGGACAGACGGCAAGCAGGTGGTGTGGGACTACACATGTGCATGTACCTTGGCTGATACCTATCTCCAATACACTAGGGAGGCAGGAGGGGCAGCTGCCAGCTTCAGGGAGTCCCAGAAGTCGAGAAAATATGGAGAACTTACTCATCATTATATGTTTGTTCCCATAGACTCGGAGATCCTTGGCTCATGGGAAAAGAGTGCATCTAAGTTACTCAAGGAGCTGGGCAAAAGACTCAACAGGGTAACTAGGGATCCCAAGGTAGCTAGTTTTCTGTTCCAGCGACTCAGCGCTGCTGTTCAGAGGGGTAATGCCTGCTGTATTTTTGGACACGCGCCCCAGCTCGGAGGAGCTGGATGAGATTTTCGCATTATAATCAGTGACAAACATGTAACAATATGTACTAGACATGTATCTCTCACACCTCGTGTACTGTATATGCCATCTTTATATCAACAATGAATCTCTTAATCTTTTGTACCATATTATGCAATAAAATGAACCTATTGAAAAAAAGAATGAAAAGATGGGGTGGTAGGGGAAGTGGAATATTCAAATGGCTTAAGGAAGAAATCCAAATATTCTTCCTTGAAGCCTTTTATCCACTTCTCCGAGGCTATGGGTCCCAATTTGCACATATATATATATATATATATATATATATATATATATATATATATATATATATATATATATATATATATATAATATATATATATATATACATACATACATACATACATACATATATATATATATATACATATATATATATATATATATATATATATATATATATACATACATACATATATATACATACATACATACATATGCTAGGAATTCGCAAGAGCAGGCGAAATATTCACAAACACTGATCTCTGGCCGACGGAGACTCGACCCTACGAACCTTGTGACAGGAACGCAGTGCTTTACCGACCGTACCACACTGGACCAATACCTGGCATCCAGCTTTCGCTAGACGTTATTCCAAGGCAGCCAGCTTTCAGGCAGGAAGGCTTACAGCTTTTCATCTCATCCCCTGCATGCATCGACACAACTAGAGATTTATACAATGCTAGGAATTCGCAAAAGCAGGCGAAATATTCACAAACACTGATCTCTGGCCGACGGAGACTCGACCCTACGAACCTTGTGACAGGAACGCAGTGCTTTACCGACCGTACCACACTGGACCAATACCTTGGCATCCAGCTTTCGCTAGACGTTATTCCAAGGCAGCCAGCTTTCAGGCAAGAAGGCTTACAGCTTTTCATCTCATCCCCTGCATGCATCGACACAACTAGAGATTTATACAATGCTAGGAATTCGCAAGAGCAGGCGAAATATTCACAAACACTGATCTCTGGCCGACGGAGACTCGACCCTACGAACCTTGTGACAGGAACGCAGTGCTTTACCGACCGTACCACACTGGACCAATACCTTGGCATCCAGCTTTCGCTAGACGTTATTCCAAGGCAGCCAGCTATCAGGCAGGAAGGCTTACAGCTTTCATCTCATCCCCTGCATGCATCGACACAACTAGAGATTTATACAATGCTAGGAATTCGCAAGAGCAGGCGAAATATTCACAAACACTGATCTCTGGCCGACGGAGACTCGACCCTACGAACTTGTGACAGGAACGCAGTGCTTACCGACCGACCACACTGGACCAACCTTGGCATCCAGCTTTGCTAGACGTTATTCAGCAGCCAGCTTTCAGGCGGAAGGCTTACAGCTTTTCATCTCATCCCTGCATGCATCGACACAACTAGAGATTTATACAATGCTAGGAATTCGCAAGAGCAGGCGAAATATTCACAAACACTGATCTCTGGCTTGGAATAACGTCTAGCGAAAGCTGGATGCCAGGTATTGGTCCAGTGTGTACGGTCGGTAAAGCACTGCGTTCCTGTCCAGGTTCGTAGGGTCGAGTCTCCGTTGGCCAGAGATCAGTGTTTGTGAATACATACATATATATATATTGCTAGGAATTCGCAAAGCAGGCGAAATATTCACAACCTGATCTCTGGCCGACGGAGACTCGACGGAGTCTCCGTCGGCCAGAGATCAGTGTTGTGAATATTTCGCCTGCTCTTCGAATTCCAGCATTTATAAATCTCTAGTTGTGCCGATGCATGCAGGGGATGAGATGAAAAGCTGTAAGCCTTCCTGCCTGAAAGCTGGCTGCCTTGGAATAACGTCTAGCGAAAGCTGGATGCCAAGGTATTGTCCAGTGTGGTACGGTCGGTAAAGCACTGCGTTCCTGTCACAAGGTTCGTAGGGTCGAGTCTCCGTCGGCCAGAGATCAGTGTTTGTGATATATATATATATATATATATATATATATATATATATATATATATATGTCGTGCCGATTAGGTAAAACTTGCAATTTTGGCTTAAATAGCAACGCTCATGTTGCCATATAAGACAAGTGAAAATTTGTGTATGCAATAATTTTGCCAAAATCATTCTGAACATAACGAAAAAAATATATTTCATTGTGTTTGTTTATTATTAAATTAATGTTAACGTATCTAAAATATATTTAGTTGGGTTAGGCTAAATTAAATTGCGCTTGTTGTAATAAGGTTAGGTAGGTTTTCAAAGTTTCTCTTGGTTCAAAATTATAAATTCTTACATTAACATAAATGAAAAAATATCCCTTTTAAACGTATAAGAGAAAATTTTAGAAAGGACTTAATTTTAGATGAGTTCTTGCTAATTGACCAGTTTACCTAATCGGCACGACATATATATATATATATATATATATATATATATGTCGTGCCGATTATTTAAAACTTGCGATTTTGGCTTAAATAGCAACGCTCTTCTTGCTATATAAGACAAGTGAAAATTTGTGTATGCAATAATTTCGCAAAAATCATTCTGAACCTAACGAAAAAAATATTTCATTGTGTTTGTTTATTATTAAATTAATGTTAACGTATCTAAAATATATTTAGTTGGGTTAGGCTAAATTAAATTGCGCTTGTTGTAATAAGGTTAGGTAGGTTTTCAAAGTTTCTCTTGGTACAAAATTAAAAAAAATTACATTAACATAAATGAAAAAAATATATCTTTAAACGTATAAGAGAAAATTTTAAGAAGGACTTAATTTTAAATGAGTTCTTGCTAATTGACCAGTTTTACCTAATCGGCACGACATATATATATATATATGTCGTGCCGATTAGGTAAAACTTGCGATTTTGGCTTAAATAGCAACGCTCACCTTGCCAGATAAGACAAGTGAAAATTTGTGAATGCAATAATTTCGCGAAAATCATTCTGAACATAACGAAAAAAATATATTTCATTGTGTTTGCTTATTATTAAATTAATGTTAACTTATCTAAAATATATTTAGTTGGGTTAGGCTAAATTAAATTGCGCTTGTTGTAATAAGGTTAGGTAGGTTTTCAAAGTTTCTCTTGGTACAAAATTATAAATTCTTACATTAACATAAATGAAAAAATATATCTTTAAACGTATAAGAGAAAATTTTAGAAAGGACTTAATTTTAGATGAGTTCTTGCTAATTGACCAGTTTTACCTAATCGGCACGACATATATATATATATATATATATATATATATATATATATATATATATATATACATATGTCGTGCCGATTAGGTAAAACTTGCGATTTTGGCTTAAAAAGCAACGCTCTTCTTGCCATATAAGACAACCGAAAATTTGTGTATGCAATAATTTCGCAAAAATCATTCTGAACCTAACGAAAAAAATATATTTAATTGTGTTTGTTTATTATTAAATTAATGTTAACGTATCTAAAATATATTTAGTTGGGTTAGGCTAAATTAAATTGCGCTTGTTGTAATAAGGTTAGGTAGGTTTTCAAAGTTTCTCTTTGTACAAAATTATGAATTCTTACATTAACATAAATTAAAAAAATATATCTTTAAACGTATAAGAAAATTTTAGAAATGACTTAATTTTAAATGAGTTCTTGCTAATTGACCAGTTTTACCTAATCGGCACGACATATATATATATATATATATATATAATGACATGCATTATACTAACAGAACACCATAACGAACTTTTAGTCGGTTCAATTGTTAAATAGAACCTCTGTTTCATGTTATATTTTGCTTACTGTTATAGATGTACTGGAGAGCATGGTTTGTCTTGGTTCGTATTGCGCAGTTTATTTCAGAGAACGCTGAGTACGTCTGTGTGCTAGGCTGCCAGGTCTGGGAACACACTGGTTTATGATTCCAACTGCCACTTTACTCTGTGCCTCAGCTCCTAACAATGTGAAGGCCACCCAGGCACTCACCCACACAAGGCCAGCCATGTTGGTCATCTGTTTTGATGATTGAGAATGATCTTAAAAACATGGAAACAGAGAAAACAGCTCAGTGAAATGCAAAATATTTGCGGTAGGAGGCTTCAAATTTTGTGAATGATGTACCCATCGTACTTGTTCGTCAGTAACAGAAGGAGTTGTGGTGCAGCGTTCGTAGAAGGAGCAGAAAGTAAGTTTACAGGAGAAGCAGAGCTCTCAGCAGTTACTGCAGCAGAGCTCTCCAGGCAGTTACTGCAGCAGACTGCGAGGAAGTGACTCCAGTAGCGCTCGACCTTCCATTAATATTGAGCAGCTTCTCTTGTTGAATATGCTCTCCCGACGCTCAGGTGTCGCTATTATTGACCTAAGTATTAATGCGTCATTAAATACAATATATTATTTGTTTATATACTGTATGTGTTTCCAAGTTGGGATCAAATTGGATGGATGAATGTAATATTTTTTTTACCACGTCGGCCATTTATTACCTAGTTGAGAAGCCCAAAGATAAAAACACATTCATCATCACTCATTCAACTCTCATACAAAAGTCATGTCACTCTAGTAGCTTAACTCATTTGTTCCCTTCAGTCCCCTCGTTTGTTTCTGATGTAGCAGTTCCTGATGTCATTCCCATACTGCTCTTTGGTGTGTGTGTGTGCTTGTGTACTCGCCTAATTGTACTCACCTAATTGTGGTTGCAGAGGTCGAGACTTAGCTAATGGGCCCGCCTCTTCACTGACCGCTACTAGGTCCTCTCTCTCTTCCTGCTCCATGAGTTTTATCATACCTCGACGTAAAGCTATGTATGGTTCCTGCCTCCACTCCATCACTTCCTGACACTCTCTGACTGAAGAAATACTTCCTAACATCCATTTGACTCGTCTGAGTCTTCAACTTCCAATTGCGACCCCTTGTTTCTGTGTCCCCTCTCTGTAACATCCTGTCTCTGTCTACCTTATCTATTCCACGCAGTATTTTGTATGTCGTTATCATGTCTCCCCTAACCCTCCTGTCCTCCAGTGTCGTCAGGCTGATTTCCCTTAAACTTTCTTCAGAGGACATTTCCCTTAGCTCCGGAACTAACCTTGTTGCAAACCTTTGCACTTTCTTTAATTTCTTGACATGCTTGACCAGGTGTGGGTTTCAAACTGGCGCTGCATACTCCAATATGGGCCTGACGTACACAGTGTACAGTGTCTTGAACGGTTCGTTAGTAAGGTATCGGAACGCTATACTCAGATTTGCCAGGCGCCCATATGCTGCACCAGTTATTTGGGTGATGTGTGCTTCCGGAGACGTGCTCGGTGTTATACTCACCCCAAGATCTTTCTCCTTGAGTGAGGTTTGAACTCTTTGGTCTGCGGTCTTCTTTGCCCTTCCCTGATCTTCATGACTTTGCATTCAGCGGGGTTAAACTTGAGAAGCCAGTTGCTGGACCACGTGTCCAGCCTGTCCAGGTCTCCGTGTAGTCCTGCCTGATCCTCATCCGATTTAATTCTCCTCATTAACTTCACATCATCTGCAAACAGGGACACTTTTGAGTCTATCCCTTCCACTATTTCATTCATATACCAAAAATGGCACTGGTCCTAGGACTGATTCCCGTAGGACCCCGCTCGTCACAGGCGCCCACTGCGATACCTCATCACGTACCATGACTCGCACCAACGAGCCTATCACCTATCGATTTAGGACAGTCCTAAATCGATAGGAAGGAAGGAAACTTCTTTTGATAGCCTTTCCTCCCTATCGATTTAGGACTGTGTCTCTGTGTCCTAAATCGATAGGTGATAGGCTCGTTGGTGCTACATTGATGTGCCAACAGGCGTACCAGTGCAGGTTCCTGTAATAGAAACCCAAACCAAAACTTATACGAAGGTTTCATCACATTAGGCTGGTGAGGCATTTAGTTGTATTTCAGATTAAGAATGTGGTCAGTGAAGACATTCACTTGGTTATCAACGTCACCTTGGAGAAGAGTATTCCAATCAGAGGCTGCGAGCTCCGAGCAAAGGGTCGGTCTCTTTCCTCTTTCCCACAGCCAGGTTGTGTGTGATGAGTTAGGACTGTGTCCTAAATCGATAGGGAGAGGAGAGAGAGAGAGAGAGGAAGGAAGGAAACCTTTTTGCTTGCCACCTAAACGGTGTGAAAGTTGTCAGATATTTCAATAAGGCAGGATGAGGTATATCTTTTTAATACCTGGACCAAAAAAAGGATGTGGGCCCAGATAATGTGAGCACAATATAAATGGACTTCTCTGTGGAAAGAGGCAAATGTAGTCCCTGTTCCTAAAAAAAGAAGAGAAGAGCGGAAATTAGCAACTAAAGACCTGTGTTACTCCTGTCAATCACTAGCAAGATTCTTGAGACTAATCTTAAGACAGATGACAGCATTTTTGTGACCACGATTCCCGTCTTTGTAACCGTCAATATATTTCAGATAAAAAATATCACTCACTTGCCGATGTGCTGTTTGACCTCTCCACTACGTGGCACCAGTCACTGGATGAATCCAAAGTCAGCAATGTAGTAGCACTGGATATTGTTGGCGCTTTTGACTAGCATGGCACCAGGGTCTCTTCGAAAGACTGTTAGCACTAGGAGTCTCTGGCTCTTCACTATTCCTACAAGACAGATCTCTAAGAGAAATTCTCAAAGGGACAGAGTCAACAAGACATTCAATCTGTGTCAGTGTTCCTCAGGGAAGTATGCCTAGTCCATTCTACGGAATGTCTACTTCAATGACCTTCAACTCATCCAAGGATAGTATGCATATGCAGACGACTCTACTCTAACATTTACTTATTTATGAGAGGAAATATCAGCTGTTCTCAGCATCATCAAGCACCTCGATGGCAGCCACCATTATGGTAATGCTGTGACAACAGTAAGAATGGATGAGAGAGCCATGTTCATGAAGTTGATATTCTTTGGATAAAATTCGACTTTAAAATGGCTATGAAGAACTACGAACTAAATTTTACAAACAAGGCGGCCAAGATGCTAACAGCAGTTAGGCGTCCATTTTCATTCCATACCATATCTGAATGTCTTATAACAATATAAAGGCTTTCAAATAAGCTGAGGTAGATAACAACTCTTAGCTTGTAAGTAAAGGTAGGCAAACGGGAGAAAAAGAGAGAGAGATGTATCAAAACTTTGGTATGGGAGTGAGGAATTGTCTTTAATTTAAATGTCTCAGAGAGTAGGATGGAGGCAGAGATGGCTTGCTTAAATCCTTGAATAATGTCAACTTTAAGAAGGAACTACAAAATGTAGAAATTACATGGAGCTGTAATGTAATGAGGATGGTTGAGATAGTTCGGACCGTTGGAAAAACTGGAACACGATAGATTGACCAGAAGAGAATAAAATCCAGAGTGGATGGATAGAGGTATCGGGGACCTCCCAGGAAAGGTGGGAGGGAGGGTGTGAAAATTATTTACTATGCTACGGACCTGAGAATCAGCAGTGATGGATGAGAATAATAAATAGAGAATACTTAAGCTGTACGCAGAGGCCCTATCAGATCACCGTGGAGCCCTGGAAAATACGAGGAGTACACCAGTAACAAACGAGGGGACTGAAGAAAATGAAAGAGCTAAGCTATATGCAGAAGCCCTAACAGACAAAAGCAGTGCACCAGCAAAAGCCGAGGAGGGAAAATGACAAGCCAATGGGTACAGGGACAGGGAATAGAGAAGAGACTGAAGAAAGGAAAGCCACGATGGAGGTAATTTAATCAGATCAGATGATACAAAGGGAAATGCAGTGGGAGGATCAAAGGGAGAGGTCAGTCTTTGTTCATGGGCTCCAGGAAGTCGAAGGGGAAACTTACAAAGCAAGACGTCAAGGGAGAAAATAGTGATTGAAAGTATCATGAAAGCAATAGATGACGACATAGACCCAGTTGTCAAATTTTATGATAATAGGGGGGGGGGTTGCAGGGGAAGAAACTGGCCAGTGAAAGTGATTCTCAAGTCAGAAACTGTGCAAAACAGGATCCTGCAGGAGTGAGCATGACTGAGGGACACATTGATGTACCAGCGGGTGTAACTCGACCATGACAGAACATGAGGAGAAAGACTGAAACTGAAAGAGACGGTACAGAGATGCAAGGAGGAAAGAGTGGCAAGGATGGAGATGGGCAGGAGAACCCATACTCAGGAGAAAGAGCAAATACAACCTCCCTCAGAATCACCTACAGAAGGACCTCAACCTCGACAACCCCAATGCAACCATTCAGACTAACCCAAAACCCACAAGCCATACCCACAACCCCCACCCCCACCACAAACTCCACCTTCACAGCAACCCCTCCCCCCCATTGTACCTTGCTAGGTCTTCCATTTCCCAACCCCAACATACCCCTGAAACCACAGTATTAGAAAGGAAGTTGAACTTTTGGTACACAAATGCAGACAGAATAACAAATAAATGTGAGTTGCGTGAAAGAATCAAGGAGACATCCCCAGACACCATAGCACTCACAGAAACAAAACTCATTGGGATGATAATGAATGCAATCTTTCCATTTGGATATCAGATCCTGAGGAAAGATAGAAGGAGCAAAGAGGGAGGAGAAGTTGCACTGCTCATCAAAAACCGGTGGGGATTTGAGGGAATGGAAGGAATGGATAGAATGGGCGAAAGGGACTACATAGTAGGAACAGTTCAGTCTGGGGGCACTAAGGTGGTAATTGGTGTAATATTCAACCTGCCACAGAACAGCAGGAGGCCAAGAGAAGAATATAAAGAGG
>WNWK01035579.1:10000-19682 GCA_009830355.1 Cherax destructor | reverse complement strand
AAGAACAAAACCCAAAAAGGGGTTGAAAAAAAATACTTTTTCCCCTTATGCCTCTGGGGTCCAACCCCCAGTATTGCCCCCTGCTTAAACGAAATGGAACATACACAGATGACAGAAAGGGGAAATAAGTGAGATTTAAAAAGTCCCAGTCCCGACTCTTCCCCGACCCGCACCCAACTAAGGGTCGACAAAAGAAAAAAAAAAAAGAAGGAACACTGCAGCAGGCCTTCTGGCCAATGCGAGGCTTAATTCCCAAACCCCGGCTTAAGCCAATGCCTTACCATAGTCAGGTCAGTCGGGGGGCCCGGCATCTCCCCCTAGTAGTACCAACTGGTTGGGTCCAACTCCCCCCCAAAACCCCCCTCATTTTTTTCCAACATATTTTAAAACTACACAACTTTTTTAGCTTCGATGGGTACTCGGGTTTTTGTTTCACTCATCCACAACTCTATTGCCACACCAGTACTTTTCCTAAATTTTGAATCTAATTTTTTTCCGGCAAAACCTTTCCCCGGGGCCCTGTCTACCCCAGATATTTTTAACGCTATTTACATCCTCTTTTTAAAAATTTCCTTGCAATCCAAATGAATTCTTTATGAACGAGACACAAAATTTGGTCTTTTAAAAAAATTTCAAATTTTCCTAACATCCCTAAAACTCTGAAAAGGCAATAAATGACTGCCCATGCCTCTCCCCAGGCCCAGACTCATGGAAATCCGTGTTCATCAAAAATTTTAGAAGCCCCTGTCAAATCCCTTTAAAACATTCTATGGAGAGGGAGCAATAAACAAAAAAACAGTATAATGTGACCTTTTTTGACAACGTTTCCCCCAAAAATTTTTTATAAAAGTAAAAAGACAGTCTCCTGGAAAATAAAAAAACATGATTTTAAAAGGGTACAGGGTGGAGAATGCTGGGTCAGGGGGAAAAAAGCTGCAGGGGGAGTCTTAAAAGTAGTGAAAAAACATAGTGTGACTTAAAGGACCTGCAGTTTTACCATTCTTATTCTAGGTGGGATAGCGTTGAAGACGTTTCTTGGCAATAGGTTCAGCTATGTTGTAAAGGGGTTTTCGGTTTGGGGAAGTTGTTGGACATACAGATGAGTGATGATTCTAGGATTCTTCGGTATTTTTTTTGTCTTCTCTGGCGATAAGTCTTGCGTTTCTGTAGTTGATTAAATGGTTTTTTTAAATTTCGGTGTTGAACACAGGTTTTTCTTGAGTCGTCAGATCTGCCTGCGTACTGGTGTTCTGAAATGCGTGTTTGTAGGTCTCTGGATGTTTCGCCAACTTTAAAATTTGCTGCAGCCATTACAAGGGATTGTGTACCCCTGCCTTGGTTTTGGCTTTTCCTGTCTGTTACTGGTAATGTCCTTAATGGTGGTGGATGTGGAGGTGGATACTCGGAAGGGGGTTTTAAAAAAAAATTTGGGGGGAAACTTTTTTGGGAAAAGGGGAGTTGGTGGGAAGGACTATTTTTCTCTTCTCAGCAGTTTTCTTCTCTGGGTGTGTTGAAGATGTTTAATGCCCGTCGTCTGCAGTCTCTAATGAAGTGACGAGGATAGTGAAGTTTGGAAAAAACTTGTTTTGAGGGGGCATTCTTCTTCAAAGGAACTCACTTTTTAAAGATTCTGAGGGGCGGGGGAAAAAGCCTATAATTACACCATTTTTTAATTTTGGTGTCGTGGTGAGAGGTAGAAGATCGTGTTGATTGGTGGTTTTTTCGATAGTTTTTAAAACGAAGTTCAGGCAGCTTTGCAGAGGCTAAAAAGGAAAAGGGGAAAAATTTTTTTTTTTTTTTTTTTTTTTTTTTAAAATTCGCCTTTTTTGGGGCAACGGCTTTCCCAAACCCCCGGCCCCCAACAGGGGGCTGGAAACCCTTAACCCACAACCCCCAAATCCCCAAAATATTTTCAAGAAAGAAAATCCAAACCCAAGTCAAAACCCCCTTCCCCGGGACTGGGCTACCATTTTTCCCCAAAAATTTTGGGGAAAATCCCCTTTTTTCCCAAGGGTCCCCATTTTTCAACCCAAGGGGCCCATAACTTTTTGTTTTTTTTTCCCCTTAACCCTATTTTTTATACCAAAATTTTCCTGGAGAGGGAGCATGGACCCAGGGTCATCCCCCTCACTAAAAACAACAATAGCCCCCCCCCACAAAGGTGGCAGTAAAACAATTACAAAGAGCTACAGACCTATAGCTCTAACATCCCAGATTATAAAAATCTTTGAAAGGGTTCTAAGAAGCAAGATCCCAAAAACCCCTAGGTACCCATCAAAATTTAAAAAATTGAGCGACACGGATTTAGAGCAGGTCGCTCCCCCCCTCTCCAACTATTGAAAAAACTATGAAAAAGGCCTGGATGTGAAGAGGAAAAAAACACAGATGTAGTATACAGACTTTGCAAAAGATTTCGACAAGTGTGACCATGGTTAATAGGCCAAAAAACGTGATAAAGGGGGAAAACAAGGGGGAAAATTGGTAGATGGATCTATAACTTCCTGACAAATAAAACACAAAGACTAATAGTAAACAGAGTAAAGTCTGAGGAAGCTACGGTGAAAAGCTCTGTTCTACAAGGCACAGTACTTGCTCCCATTCTATTCCTCATCCTCATATCTGACATAGACAGAGATGTAAGCCATAGCTCCATGTATTTCTTTGCGGATGACACCCGGATTGCCATGACAGTGACCTCCATCGAAGACACTGCAAAACTACAAGCGGACATAAACCAAATCTTCAAATGGGCCACTCAAAACAATATGAAGTGCAATGAAGAGGAAATTTCAACTACTCAGATATGTAAAACTTGAGGAAATTAAAACTGTATCAGGGTATACGACAAATTCTAATCATATAATAGAGCGAAAAAGTAATGTAAAGGACCTGGGAGTGATAATGTCAGAGGATCTCACCTTCAAAGACCACAACAATGTATCTACCTCATCTGCTAGGAAAATGATAGGATGGATAATGAGAATCTTCAAAACTAGGGACATCAAGCCCATTACGATTCCCTTCAAATTGCTTACTTTCTCTAGGCTGGAATCCTGCTGTACACTAACTGCCCCATTCTAGGCAAGTGAAATTGCTGACCTGGAGAGTGTACAAAGATCTTTCATGGAACACATAAGTATGATAAAGCACCTAAATTACTGGGAACGGATGAAGGGCTTTGATCTGTATTCCCTGGAGTGCAGGCGAGAGAGATACATGATAATAAACACTTGGAATATCCTAGAGGGATTAGTACCAAACTTGCACACGAAAATCATTCCCTATGAAAGCAAAAGACTCGGTAGGAGATGCAACATTCCCCCAATGAAAAGCAGGGGCGCCACGAGTGCACTGAGAGACAACACAATAAGTGTCTGGGGCCCAAGACTGTTCAACTGCCTCCCAGCATACATAAGGGGGATCACCAATAGACCCCTGGCAGTCTTCAAGAAGGCACTTGACAGACACATAAAGTCAGTACCTGACCAAACAGCGGCCAGCAGTAACAGCCTGGTTGATCATACCCTGATCCACCACGAGGCCTGGTCTCAGACCGAGCCGCGGGGGCGTTGATCCCCGAAACCCTCTCCAGGTAATCCAAGTACATTGTGATTCAAAATTGCACTGATGTAAATAGTGTGTACTCTTGAAGATCTTCCTTAGTTTTATATATATATATATATATATATATATATATATATATATATATATATATATACTCTGGAACTGTCTTGGGGACCCTCATCCCTCAGAGAAAAGAATAAACTTACTTCAGGGAAAACTCCAAGTTCTCCATGAAGCTGTTTGAAAATTTTCTCCTACCATCCCTTATATTTTCTATATACTATATTTAAAGACAAAATACATTGACAAAAATACAATAGTGAGTAAAACAACATAGAAAACAACTCAGATCTACATCTCAAATACTTCGTCCAGCTCCCCGGCAGTGACCGCATGCCCAGAATGCTACAGGCATTTCCCCTCTGGATCGCAACACTGAGTCTCTGAAAGATTAAGCTGGTCGCCCTGTGGTTCTTGCTTTCTATGATGAGTTTTTCACCCAGCTCTTTGAGAAACTTTAGAACACACTTGCCCCATGCTCCAAGGGTCTTCGACCTTATTGGGATGAAGTTATAACAAGGGGAAAGGCCTTCATATTTGCAGGTCTTCTGGGTCTCCCTGTGGCTGGCAGCTCCACCCCCTTTGGCTACGGAGTATGGCAAGTAGATGTCTGCCATTGTGGCAGCACAGGTGTAGTCCCAAGCAATCTGCTTACCATACTTCCAGGGTAGCATAGTGGCTCCATCTGGACGCTTTTGACTTACATCAGACCTCTGCACTTGGGGTTCCCGTTGGGCTGGGCAACGGGCTGTGGCGAGGCTTCTCTTTATGATGTCATTGACTTCCTTATGTCTAGCATACTTTCCTTCTGATGTGTGACACATTAGACCATGAAGTCCGAATTGATCAGCTGTCGCCCTGCTGCAAATACACATATGTTCGGTGAGTATGGGGGCAGCTATGTGAAGAGTAACACCAATCCGAATGGCCTGTGGAGAAATTGGGAATGGCTAGAAAGAAATCTCCTGAGTGTGGTGCCTTCACCGCTAGGAGACAAGCTTTGTCCTTTCCTGAAGTGTTGGTGAGCATTGTGTTGGCGATTTTTTCCATGATCGGTTTGTCCCAGTGGGACTGTTTGTGCTCTTTGGGAGGAGCTGGTCTACTGAAGAAGTCTGCAAGGGTGTCCCACCGCACGGCTGCTTCAATGAACCTGGGGTCTTGAGCTCCCACCACACCTCTCAAGCATTCAGGGACAATCTTCTTGATTAATCCACTGGAAGCCAAACACGATAACAGAAATGCAGGTAAAGCTACCTGCGTTGCTTTGCACACCCCTATACCTCCCAGTCGCACTGGGAGGGTTGACTGCTCCCATTGCCGATCTTCTAATGACAGATTCAGTGCCTTCTTAAAGGTTGATCTCAGGTGTGCGTCATACTCGTCAAGTGTTGGGTTGTCAAAACAGGGTGCGCACCTCAAGAAGTAAGTGAGTCTTGTCATAGTAAGACACCTTGTGAGGAAATACAGGGCATCATGGGCTTCAAGATCGCTTATTCTCTCCTCCATTCCTCATTCACTTTGTCCTTGAGGACCTTGTCGATGGCCTGGTGACCCAGCGTTGATTATTTCCAGGTTCACTGTGATGATTTCACACTTGGAGGGATTGAGGATGAGTCCTAAGGCTTCTCCCTGTCTTCATCAGTTGTAGGTCCTCTAACAGGGACTCTTCAGTACCTGCCAGAGTGCCATCATCCAGGTACCAGATGTTGAGCTCGCTGCGTAGGCTGGAAGTTAGTTCTCTTACTGCCAAGTAGAAGAGAAGTGGAGCAAGTGGATCATCCTGCTGAACTCCCTCTGATGAGGGAATTTCATGTTTGCCAAACAAAAGAGTTGAGGGTTTGCTGTAGCCAGCTGAAATGAAGGGAAAAAGACTGGAGAACCAATCCTGAATGGCCGGCAAGACCACATCTCTCTTCACCATATTAAAGGCATTTCTAAAATCAAGTTTGACTATGGCCTTGTCTTCTGGTAGGTCTCTGATGTAGGCCCTTCCCACATGAGCTGCGGCTTCACTGCCTTGAGAGACCCCAAAGCCCAGTTGGTGTGGCTGGAGTAAACTGGCAGCTTCTAGGCGAATGTTTCTTACTGCTGCTTTGGCAACGAGACGGCGAAGGGTATTACCAACAGCAATGGGTCTGATTCCCCCATCCTCCTTCTTCAAAGCGCATAATGAGGCTCCAAAAAAGTAAGGTTTAATTTCTTCTGGGATTCGCCGAGCCAGGCAGTTGTTGACAAAAGTTGTTAATTCGGTGAGAAGAATTGATGCAGATGCAACGAGTACTGGATTTACCATCTGTTTGAGGTGTTGTGGTCGAATTCCAGTGTAACCTCCTGTAGATCCTGCTGGAAATGACACTGTCGCCTTATAGACTTCTGATTCTGGCAAAATTAATTGTTTAGTAATGGGGTCTCCCTCAGGGTTGTTATTGATGGCTATGGTGTCCCTTGTCGGATGCTTGTCTCTTAGTGCTTGAGCTGTGGCCTCATCTTTGGGAGCTACAGTGTCGTCACTTGTAATTATTCTGATTGCTCCCACTGTGTTGCCTGTTTCGATTTTTTTGCTAACCTGTGCGCAAATTTTCTCGTTTTCAATGGATTTTTTCTTGGGTCTACCTCTGTGATTCCTGTGATGATGGGGCAGAGGGACACAATTATCTGTTCTTGGGTAGTTGCGCAGTGCCTTGATGACTGATGTAGTTAGCAGTTTGCCTCGTCTTTCAGGAACTGCAAGACAAACATTGCCAAACAGGAGTAGGTTGCGCCATGCTTTAATGGTGCCTCGGGCTTCTAAATTGGTGGAAGCTCCATTCACCTGCTTAAGAAGGTCTGTGAATTTCCCTGTTGCATATGGGCGAGCCGCTTTAGGAATGTGGGATAGGGTACTGCTAGCAGTGGATTTGAATACCTAGAGAAGGTTTTTGCAAGTGAGGAGGTTGCCATTGGAATTGTCATCTGCCTGTGGAGGCTGTGGGTTGCTCTCTGCTGGGGGCCTATGTGATCCTGCACATCCATTGTGTGCACTAATAAGGCCATCTCTGTTGCGTGCTCGAAACTCTCCACACACCTGACATGTGCCTCTTCTGTCATTGTTGGGTGCACTGTTTCCCTGGCTTTGTGACTGCTGGCTGCATCATCTGCCATACCTCACACTGTGTGGTAACCCCAGGCTGTAAGGAAAATGGCACATGGCACATACAGCATGTGGTTCATGGTGGTGGTGGTGGTGGTGGTGGTGGGAGGACAGGGGTCTTCCACCCTTATGGTGGGCGGTGGAGGAGAGGGAGATGTGATTAGGCAGGCAAGCCTGACGGAGTAGGGCAGTCACTGCCTCCCACGACACACGTCACTGTAACTCCACTATTCTCTGTGCAGTCCCCAATATGAACGACACACCGCTATACACCACATATGTTATGTGCATACCATGCGCACGCTAACCACATACTATGCACTATACACTATATACACTATACACATGGTGAACAAACACTCCATTTTCGTAACAAGAGCACACGGTGTATGCGCGCCTGTTTGGGGAAGGGGAACGGGGGGGAGGAATAGTTTTTCCATGAGGCCTCCCCACACCGACCTCTCCTACCCATAGGAGACCGTTATGTTCCCTCACTGACTTCACATACACAACACTTTTCTTGGTTCTGAAGTGGGAGAGGAAATGCAGAGTCTTGTAGCACTTTCCAACACCAGCTGCAGATATTCACACACCAGCCTGTTGATGATAATCCTGGTAGGTGTTCTTAATTGGACGATATTGTGCCCAAACCCCATAGCAGGATGCCCACAGCCTCTCTCTGGCAGAGGTGGTAGATATATATATATATATATATATATATATATATATATATATATATATATATATATATATATATATATATATATATATATATATATATATATATATATATATATATATATATATATTAAGACAACCACTATGAAAATAGAGAATTCCAAGCGTGTGACTACTCACATTATCAAGGAACTTGATAATGTGAGTAGTCACGAAAGCGCTTGGAATTCCTCTATTTTGTCATAGTGGTTGTCTTGCATATTTTGATATCACCTGTTTACTATGATCTTTTTGCGTATATATATATATATATATATATATATATATATATATATATATTATTTTTTTTTTTTTTTTTTTTCAACAAGTCGGCTGTCTCCCACCGAGGCAGGGTGACCCAAAAAGAAAGAAAATCCCCAAAAAGAAAATACTTTCATCATCATTCAACACTTTCACCACACACATACATAATCACTGTCTTTGCAGAGGCGCTCAGATACGACAGCTGAGAATAGTCCCTCCCAGCTGTCACTATCCCAGACCCCTCCTTTAAAGTGCAGGCATTGTACTTCCCATTTCCAGGACTCAAGTCCAACTAAATCAATTAACTGGTTTCCCTGAATCCCTTCACAAAATGTTACCCTGCTCACACTCCAACAGATCGTCAGGTCCCAAAAACCATTCGTCTCCATTCACACCTATCTAACACGCTCACACATGCTTGCTGGAAGTCCAAGCCCCTTGCCCACAAAACCTCCTTTACCCCTTCCCTCCAACCTTTTCTAGGACGACCCCTACCCCGCCTTCCTTCCCCTACAGATTTATACACTCTCCAAGTCATTCTATTTTGATCCATTCTCTCTAAATGACCAAACAACCTCAGCAACCCCTCTTCAGCCCTTTGACAAATACTTTTAGTAACTCCACACCTTCTCCTAATTTCCACATTCCGAATTTTCTGCATAATATTTACACCACACATTGCCCTTAGACAGGACATCTCCACTGCCTCCAGCCTCCTCCTCGCTGCAGCATTTGCAACCCATGCTTCACACCCATATAAGAGTGTTGGTACCACTATACTTTCGTACATTCCCTTCTTTGCCTCCATGGATAACGGTTTTTGTCTCCACAGATACCTCAACGCACCACTCACCTTTTTTCCTTCATCAGTTCTATGGTTAACCTCATCCTTCATAAACCCATTCGCTGACACGTCAACTCCCAAATATCTGAAAACATTTACTTCTTCCATAATCCCTCTCTCCAAACTGTGGCAGGCCAGGATTCGACCCTACGAACATTGTACCACCTTCAGAGACAACACAATGTACGCATCACCTTACCACAGAGCCAGCGATCCTTCAAAGATCACGTATGCAGCAGAGCTACATGTTTTTCTCGTGATCCGAGGACACTCGTGTCAGTGGTATTCTCAAGGATTAATTTCAGCCTCCTCCTGTTTGAATACCCGCCTCAACAAGCAGTCTGTATTGCAATGAAACCACAAAACAAGTGATTTTAAATCATTTTCCAAACTGCTGCAGGCCAGGACTCGACCCTACGAACATTGTACCGCCTAGAGACAACACAATGTATACATCACCTTACCACTGCTTGTTGAGGCGGGTATTCAAACAAGAGGAGGCTGAAATTAATCCTTGAGATACCACTGCCACGAGTGCCCTCGGATCACGAGAAAAACATGTAGCTCTACTGCATGCGTGATCTTTGAAGGATCAGGATCGCTGGCTCTGTGATAAGATGATGCGTACATTGTGTTGTCTCTGGAGGTGGTACAATGTTCGTAGGGTGGAATCCTGGCCTGCCGCAGTACGGTAAATGATTTAAAACTCACTTGTTTCGTGATTTCATTGCTATTCTCTCTCTCTCTCTCTCTCTCTCTTTATATATATATATATATATATATATATATATATATATATATATATATATATATATATATATATATATATATATATATAAATCACACATGACGCTCTAACCCACAGAACCACAGAATCCTGCAAGAACCAAGCACCCAGGAGAGCTAGGCGGTTTACCTTGATCCGAGGACATACGGTGGTGTGAGTGCCTCTGAGCTAATTTCTTTCTCCTCCCCGTTTGGTGTACTAGAGCGTCATATGTGATTTTCGCACACAATGTGGCGAGCCAAAACGACATGGGTTCGAATGCTCGGCTAGTCGCAGTGCTGTTATTGATTAAATACCACTCGTTCGTGGTTACAAT
>WNWK01035579.1:0-5000 GCA_009830355.1 Cherax destructor | reverse complement strand
TGAGCCAGCAGGTACTGCCTGACGCAAGCGAGCCAGCAGGTACTGCCCGACACAAGCGAGCCAGCAGGTACTGCCTGACACAAGGAGCCGGCAGGTACTGCCTGACGCAAGCGAGCCGGCAGGTACTGCCTGACACAAGCGAGCTAGCAGGTACTGCCTGACACAAGCGAGCCGGCAGGTACTGCCTGACGCAAGCGAGCCAGCAGGTACTGCCTGACACAAGCGAGCCGGCAGGTACTGCCTGACACAAGCGAGCCGGCAGGTACTGCCTGACACAAGCGAGCCAGCAGGTACTGCCTGAAGCGAGCCAGCAGGTACTGCCTGACACAAGCGAGCCGGCAGGTACTGCCTGACGCAAGCGAGCCGGCAGGTACTGCCTGACGCAAGCGAGCCAGCAGGTATTGCCTGACACAAGGAGCCAGCAGGTACTGCCTGACACAAGGAGCCGGCAGGTACTGCCTGACACAAAGCGAGCCGGCAGGTACCTGCCTGACACAAGCGAGCCGGCAGGTACTGCCTGACACAAGCGAGCCGGCAGGTACTGCCTGACACAAGGAGCCAGCAGGTACGCCTGACACAAGCGAGCCAGCAGGTACTGCCTGACACAAGCGAGCCGGCAGGTACTGCCTGACGCAAGCGAGCCGGCAGGTACTGCCTGACGCAAGCGAGCCAGCAGGTACTGCCTGACACAAGCGAGCCAGCAGGTACTGCCTGACACAAGCGAGCCGGCAGGTACTGCCTGACACAAGCGAGCCGGCAGGTACTGCCTGAACAAGCGAGCCGGCAGGTACTGCCTGACACAAGCGAGCCGGCAGGTACTGCCTGACACAAGCGAGCCGGCAGGTACTCGCCTGACACAAGCGAGCCAGCAGGTACTGCCTGACGCAAGCGAGCCGGCAGGTACTGCCTGACACAAGCGAGCCGGCAGGTACTGCCTGACACAAGCGAGCCGGCAGGTACTGCCTGACACAAGCGAGCCGGCAGGTACTGCCTGACACAAGGAGCCGGCAGGTACTGCCTGACACAAGCGGAGCCGGCAGGTACTGCCTGACACAAGCGAGCCGGCAGGTCACTGCCTGACACAGCTGAGCTGGCAGGTACTGCCTGACACAAGGAGCGGCAGGTACTGCCTGACACAAGCGAGCCGGCAGGTACTGCCTGACACAAGCGAGCCGGCAGGTACTGCCTGACACAAGCGAGTTGGCAGTTAGCAAGGCAGTTTGCGAGAGTGGACAGCCAATCACAACATAGCTAATATATTAAGTCAAATAATTATATATAGCAAGATATTTTTATTTTAGCTATTAATGAAAATATGGGGAAAATATTATAGATATGAAAGAAAATATTTACATATAATATACATTATATACACTGGGTCTCATTGAGGGGGCGCAACACCAACTCCCCTACCTCCTTATCCAACCCCCTCTCCTTGTCCAACCGTCTCCCTCCATGCAACCCTTCCATACTTATCCATCCTCCTTCCCTTCTTTAACCCCCCCCATCCATCCTTATCCTCCCCTCTCCCTAATGAACCAATACCCTTCCCTTCTTATTCCACTCATCCATCCATAATCCTCCCTTCCCTCTTTATCCAACCCTTCTCCTCCTATCCACCCCTTCCTACTTAACCAACCCCTCCCTCCTTAAATAACCCCCTCCCTCCTTATACAACCCCCCCTCCTTAAACAGCTCCTTCCCTCATGATCCACTTCTTCCTTTCTTCTTTTTTGCTCAGTATCACTTCATAGCCAACCAACCCTACCCTCCTTACTCCAGCCTCCCACCCCCCCCTCCATCCTTACCCAACCCTCTACCTCTTCCTCCTATCCCTTTCCCTCCATCCTTACCCAACCCTCTACCTCTTCCTCCTATCCCTTTCCCTCCCTCCTTACCCAACCCTCTTCCTCCTCCTTTTAACTAACCACATTACAAGTTAGGCAGACGCCAATTTAGCCGAGACTACAATAAGTCTGGAATTACTGGAATACAGACCAAGAATTTTTAGAAGTTAAAATTGTAGCAAATTTCAGGTAGCCGGACTGAAGACAAAAAAAAAAAATCAGATCTTGAGTTAAAAAGATTTTACGATAGAAATAATTTAAAGGAAATTTAGGTCTGTATTTAGGTCGTGAATCTGATTTAAAGCCATGTTTTAAGTTGTTAAAGATATAAGTCTAAACAAGATAAAAAAAGAAGGAAACCTGTGCAGCTTTAAAAGTCAGACAATTTGAGGTTGTTTTCTTGGTATAGTTTTGTGTATCATTGATGGAGTTAAAGTTCTTGCAGATGAAGTTGCAAAAGAGCTGCAGTAGTACTAGTAGTTGTCTTTAGTGGATTGGGGGGGTTTTAACTGTAGCAGTAGTACGAAAATTTTGAGCATAGTAGCAGTTGTACCTAACGATGAGAAGGGCCAGTTGTAGACTGTGCGGTGTACTCCCCCCGTTGTGGTTGCAGGGCGGACAAGCCCGGGCCCCCCCCCTTCCTGGGCCACTGGGTCACTCTCCCCCATAGCTTTATCAACCTCTTCTTAAAACTGGTGGAACCCCTCCCCATCCTTAACATTCCCTTCCCGACCAATTTTGGGAAAAAACTTCCTAACACCCCCGGGTTCATCTGACTTCAACTTCCAATTTTCCCCTTTTGCTGTGTCCCATCTTTGGAACTTCGTCTCTGTAAACCCTTTTCAATTCCTCTCAGTTTTTATATGTGTTATCATGCCCCCCCATCTCCTGTCCTCCAGTGTCGTCAGGTGGGTTTTCCCCCAACCTCCTCGTAGGACATCCCCCTTTTGCCCCGGGGGCATCTTGTTGCAACCCTTGCCCTCTACCTTCATGCTTGGTTTGGGGCCAAAAATGGTCTCAACCCGTAGGGGGTAATTTCACATTACGGGCCTGAACGCGCGTGTGTTATTAGTTAGTTCCCATTTTTTCCTAGGCACATTCGATTTGACACTAGGCCTGTTGTATGTATGTGTGTGGGGGGTGTGTAAGGAAACACTTCAAATTTTCCCCCCCCGGGGTGAAGGGGCCCCCGTGGTGATCGAGAGCTTACCCCCGGCCAGGGGGTTGTGTGTGTGTGTGTGTGTGTGTGTGTGTGTGTGTGTGTGTGTGTTGTGTGTGTGTGTGTGTTTTGGGGGGTGTGTTGTGTGTTTTTTTGTGTGTGTTTTGTGTGTGTGTGTGTGTTTTTTTGTGTGTGTGTTTGTGGTTTGTGTGTGTGTTTTATGGTGTGTGTATGTGTGTTTTGTGTGTTTTGGTTTGTGTGTGTGTGTTTTATGGTGTGTGTATGTGTGTGTGTGTGTTTTTTGGTGTGGGGTGTGTGTTTATGGTGTGTGTTTTGTGTGTGTGTTTATGGGGTGTGTGTGTTTTATGGGTGTGTATTTTTTTTATGGGGTATGGGTGTGTGTGTGTGTTTTTTGGGTGTGTGTGTGTGTGTTTTATGGTGTGTGTATTTTTGTGTGTTTTATGGTGTGTGTATTTGTGTGTGTATGTGTGTGTGTGTGTTTGTGGTGTGTGTGTGTGTGTTTGTTGTGTGTGTGTGTACTCACCTAATTGTGGTTGGGGGGGGGCTCAGCCTGGCCCCGCCCCCGCTGTCCGCACAGGGGTGTACTCACCTAGTTGTGGTTTCAGGGGCGAGTCATAGCTCCTGGCCCCGTGTGTTTTGTTGGGGTGGGGTGTGTGTGTGTAGGTGTGTGTTTGTGGTGTGTGTGTGTTTGTGTTTGTGGGGGGGTGGTACTCACCTAATTGTACTCACCTAATTGGGGTTGCAGGGGTCGAGATCGCCCGGCCCCGCCTCTTCACTGATCGCTACTGGGTCCCCTTCCCTGCTCCATGAGCTTTTCCCTACCTCGTCTTGAAGCTATGTATTTTCTGCCTCCATACATCACTTGCTAGACTATTCCACTTCCTGACTACTCTATGGCTGAAGAAATACTTCCCAACATCCCTTTGACTCATCTGAGTCTTCAACTTCCAATTGTGACCCTTTGCTTCTGTGTCCCCTCTCTGGAACATCCTGTCTCATCCACCTTGCTATTTCACGCAGTATTTTTTTGTGTCGTTATCATGTCTCCCCTAACCCTCCTGTCCTCCAGTGTTGTCAAGCCGATTTCTCTTAACCTTTCTTCGTAGGACATTCCCTTTAGCCTGGAACAACCTTGTTTCCAATCTTTTCACTTTCTCTAATTTCTTGACGTTCTTTACCAGGTACGGGTTCTAAACTGGGGTTTCATACCTAGTATGGGCCTGACGTACACGGTGTACAGTGTCTTGAACGATTCCTTACAAGGTATCGGAACGCTATTCCAGGTTTGCCAGTCGCCCGATGCCAGAGGTATCGGGTTTATGTGTTCCGGGGACGGGTTGGGGTTATACCACCCCAAGATCTTTTTCCTTTAATGAGGTTTTCAGTCTTTGGCCACCTAGCCTACTCGTCTGCGTTCTCTTTGCCCTTCCCGATCTTCATGACTTTTTATTTGGTGGGGTTAAATTGAGAAGCCAGTTGCTGGGCCAGGTGTCCAGCATGTCCAGGTCTCTTTGAAGTCCTGCCGATCCTCATCTGATTTAATTTTCCTCAAACTTCACATCGTCTGCGAATAGAGACACTTGAGTCTATTCCTCCGTCATGTCATCCACATATACCAAAAATAACACTGGTCCTAGGACTGACCGTGGGACCACGATCGTCCCGGGCCCACTGTGATACCTCATCACGTACCATGACCCGTTGTTGCCTCCTGTCAGGTTTTTCTGATCCATTGCAGTGCCCTTCCCGTTATCACGCCTGATCCTCTAACTTCTGCACTAATTCTTATGAGGAACTGTGTCGAACCCTTTCCCGCGTCCAAGAAAATGCAATCAACCCACCCCCCCCTCTCTTGTCTTATTTCTGTTATTTTGTCATAGAACTCCAGAAGGTTTGTGACACAGGATTTGTGTTCCATGAATCCTTTGGTTGTCGTTTATAATCTTGTGCCGTTCCAGGTGTTTCCATTCTCC
>WNWK01035578.1:0-19683 GCA_009830355.1 Cherax destructor | reverse complement strand
TTTCCAGGAGATATTTCTTCACACTAGGGCCAAACACTCCAGTCAACCTTTCCCTTGAAAATATCCGTGGACCCATGCCTTGGTGTTAGCTTTTCAATGCACACACAATTTATTCTTGTTAACACTGTGTTTCCTGAAGGGTCTGGGATTTTCTGTGTGATGCACCAATAAAGGCTTTATTTTAAAATCACCACTGGCATTGGCACACATCATAAGAGTTAGCTTGTCTTTCATAGGCTTGTGTCCTGGCTGTGCCTTTTCCTCTTGAGTAATGTAGGTCTTGTTGGGCATTTTCTTCCAAAACAGGCCTGTTTCATCACAATTAAACACTTGTTGGGGAGGATTTGTTCAGCCTCTACGAACCCCTTGAATTCCTGCACAAATTTTTCAGCTGCACGTTTGTCTGAGCTGGCTGCCTCACCATGCCTCACAACATTATGTATGCCACTACGTTTCTTAAACTTTAAACCAGCCTTTGCTGGCTTTAAAATCACTCTCCTCACCACTGGTTCCAGTCATTGTCTTCACAAGATCTGCGTGCAACTTCATTGCCTTTTCACAAATTATCGCCATAGAAATACTATCACCTGCTCTCTGTTTTCATGGATCCACACCAACAACAACTTCTCAACCTCATCCACTGTTTTCGATCTTTGTTTCGTTAACAAATTAACCCTTTTGCAACATTAGCTTCCTTGATCTCATTTCTCTGTGCCAGGATAGTGCCAATAGTAGATGGAGTTTTCTTGTACATCCTGGCAAGATCACTCAGACGTACACCACTCTCATATTTTTCTATGATTTCTTTCTTCAGTTCGATGGTGTTCCTCACTCTCTTTACCACAGGGTGCCACTAGGAAGCTTCTTTGGACCCATGGTGACTTATTTCACAGTGACAATAACTAAACCACCAAAAATGACACCAAATATATTGTGAATCTTTGAAAGAGCACGCTAGGTAATGTTCTTTCAATGGTAAAAATGCTTCACTGGCATTTTGCGCTTGCGCGGAGCAGGCGGACACGTCTAATAGCTTTCGGTAACCGAGGAATTTTTCGCTAACCGATTACGAAAAAACCTTTCGGTTTCCGAAGCTTTCGTTAACGGAACCTTTCATTAACCAAGGGTCCACTGTACATTGATGTTGTATAGAATGAGCCCAGAGCCATAATGCCTACAGTCTATCCTGTGTATAAGTTAGCTGTATGTTGGGGACACCATACGCTAGCATCGCGAGCTGTCAACAGTGTTACTTGTGTAGTACATTGTATAGATAGATTCCAGTTACTTTATAGATATGCTCCTTGCTAGCTGTGACGTACGAGACAAACACATGTGAGCCGTCAGCTACAGGCCTTTGTCTCACTTCCACGCTAAGCATAGTAGACTTGACAGGCAAGACTGGGGTCCCCTCAAGACTCTCTTAATTATACAACTCCAAGACATCCAACATGTGTATTTCAAATTCCAATACAGTGGACCCTCGGTTAACGAAAAAACTTCATCCCAGAAGCCTGCTCAAGTGCCATTACCGAACGAATTTACTTCCTTAAGAAATAATGTCACGTAGGTTAGTCTATTTCAGACCCCCAAAAATACACTTCCACATGCACATACAATATTATATTTACATAATTGTACGATTTCCGGGGTGTTCGTTAACCGAGGGTCCACTGTACAGTGGTACCTCGGGATACGAACAGCTCCCAACTCGAACAATTATGTAAGTGCTTTTGTAAGTGTATTTTTGGGGGTGTGAAATGGATTAATCTAATTTTCATTATTCCTTATGGGAACAAATTCGTTCGGTATCGGCACTCGAACAGCCTTCTGGAATGAATTAAACAGTAATAACTTGAAGAGTTGTTGATGTGTGGAAGATGGAAGGAGGGGAGAGGAAGGAGAAAGTTGCTAGTGTTTGGAAGGAGAGTCCCCTTCCATTAACACTTCAGGTACCAAGTTATTTTACGGGGTTACTTCCCTTCTTTTTCTTTTAATGCCACTAGGACCAGGTTGAGAGTCACTGGACCCCTCTCTGACAAAAAATCTGTCCAGGGAGCTCTGTGCCTGGTGTTTCTTTAAAACGTCCCTGAAATGGGACACCACATTGTCATTGTACATGTTGCCAACATGGCCTGCAACAGCTTTGTCAGGGTGAAAATCATCCATAAATCTTTGTACATTAGTCCATTTGGGCACAAATCTCCTTAATCTTTGAAGAAGGCACTGTCTTCCATCTCTCTTCCTCCTCCTCCTCTGGACCAATTTCCTGAACTGTGGTCTGTTGCCATTGCAAATGAAGCTCTTGCAGATCTGCAGTGGTTATCTCTTCATTGTCGTCCTCCACCAACTCTTCCACATCCTCGCTACTAACCTCCAACCCCATGGACTTCCCCAGTGCCACAATTTCTTCCACAACAGGCTCAGGGTCAGGGTCTTGAAGCTCAGCCTCAAAACCTTCAAAATCCCTCTCTGGGATACAGTCTGGCCACAATTTTCTCCAAGCAGAGTTCAAAGTCCTGGAAGTCACTCCCTCTCAAGCCTTACCTATAATGTTTATGCAATGGAGGATAGTGAAGTGATCTTTTCAAAACTCTTTTAGGGTCAATCGAGTGTCCGAGGTTATGTCAAAGCATTTTTGAAACGTTGCTTTGGTGTACAGTTTTTGAAGTTTGAAATGACCTGCTGGTCCATGGGCTGGAGGAGAGAGTGGTATTAGGGCAAGAACTTCACTGTGATGAACTTAAAGTCCTTCACAATTTGCTCTTCCAAGTCTCGAGGATGAGAAGGAGCATTGTCCATTACCAGGAGGCACTTGAGGCCCAATTTATTTTCCACAAGATATTTCTTCACACTGAGGCCAAACACTTCATTGAACCAATCAAGGAAAATTTCCCTCATGACCCATGCCTTACTGTTAGCCTTCCACATCACACACAAATTAGCCTTGGCGACACTGTATTTCTTGAACACTGGGATTTTCAGAGTGATACACAAGTAAAGGCTTCACTTTGAAATCCCCACTTGCATTACTACACAACATAAGAGTTAGCCTGTCTTTCATAGGCTTGTGTCCTGGCAGTGCCTTTTCCTCCTGTGTAATGTAGGTCCTGTTTGGCATTTTCTTCCAAAACAGGCCTGTTTCGTCACAATTAAACACTTGTTGGGGTTTAAATCCTTCAGCCTCTACATAGCTTTTAAATTCCTGCACGTATTTTTCAGCAGTACATTTGTCTGAACTGGCTCCTCACCATGCCTTATCACACTATGTATGCCACTACGCTTCTTAAATCTGTCAAACCAGCCTTTGCTGACATTAAATTCGCTCACTTCAGCACTCATTGCAGGCATTTTCTTGACGAGATCATCATGCAACTGCCTTGCTTTTTCAGATATTATTGCCTGCGTAACACTATCTCCTGCTAATTGTTTCTTGTTGATCCACACCAACAACAAAGTTTCCACATCTTCCAGTATTTGCGATCTCTGTTTTGTGATCATATTTGAACTTTTCGCAACAACAGCTTCCTTGATTTTATTTCCCTTGGCTACGATGGTTTTGCCATACAGCCTGGCCAGCTCAGCCACATGCACTCCACTTTCATATTTTGCTATTATCTTCTTTTTCAGTTCTATTGTATTTCTGAGCCTCTTTACCACAGGGCTGGCACTAGGAGCTTTCTTTGGGCCCATGGTGGCTTATTTAGCAGTTGCAAGCACTAAAAACAATGGAATAATGACAAAATGTATGGTATGAATGCGTGGGTGGCGGTCACTCGCTGGTAAACAATGGCACACTGACTCTGGATGGAGTGTTAGGCCGTGCGGGCCACGCGTACGCGTCCAGGACGAATTACTTATTGCAAGCGGATCTACTTATACCGAACCAATATTTTTACGGAAAAATGTTACTTATTGCGAATTTTATGTAATACGGGGGTCCACTGTATATCTTGCTACTTCTACTTACACTTAGGTCACAGTATACTGTACACAGTGTATGTCAGGCCCATACTGGAGTATGCAGCACCAGTCTGGAACCCACACCTAGTCAAGCACTTCAAGAAATTAGAGAAAGTGCAAAAGTTTGCAACGAGACTAGTCCTGGAGATAAGGGGTATGTCCTATGAAGAGAGGTTAATGGAAATTGACCTGATGACACTGGAGGACAGGAGGGATAGAGGGAACATGATAACATAAAATACTGAGAGGAATTGACAAGGTGAACAGAGACAGGATGTTCCAGAGATGGGACACAGCAACACGGGGTCACAATTGGAAGTTGAAGACTCAGATGAGTCACAGGGATGTTAGGAAGTATTTTGTAAGTCACAGAGTTGTCAGGAAATGGAATAGTCTGGTAAGTGATGTAGTGGAGGCAGTCTGCCTGAGATATTCCAATATAGGAGCTTTAATAGAAACTGTATCATGCCAAGACAAAACCATTCTCATTGCTAAATTTACAAACTGTAATGCAGTTACCTAGCTTTAATATCAATATGCTCCATAACCTGTATCAATATAGAGTTAGAATTATTATTAGGCTGCCCGAAATGCCTAGTCATGCTAGGCATGATAGTGGCCTTCTTTGTAATTAGTATTTTATAATATGTAAACCACACATTGTAACCAATATTTTATAATATGTAAACCCCACATTGTAATCTTTACAGAGAAATAAACATTTGAATTTGAATTTGAATAGCTAAGAAGAGGTACAACAAGGCTCAGGAAGCAAGGAGTGGACCTAGTAGCAACCAGTGAAGGCCTGGGGCCAGGAACAATGACTTGACCCCTGCAACCACAGTTAGGTGAGTACATGCATGTACACGCATATACAGTGGACCCCCGAGTTTCGGTCACCTCAAAACTCGAACAATTATGTAAGTGTATTATTGCAAGTACTTTTGTAAATGTATTTTTGGGGGTCTGAAATGGACTAACCTACTTTACATTATTCCTTAAGGGAGGAAATTCGTTCGGTAATGGCACTTGAGCAGCCTTCCGGAACGAATTATGACCGAAACTTGGGGGTCCACTGTATATGTATTTACACACCCATCTAGATTTTCTTCTATTTTCTTAATAGTTCTTGTTTTTCTTTATTTCCTCTTATCTCCAAAGGTAAGTGGAAAAGAATTCTTCTCTGTAAGCCATGTTTTCTTTCTGGGTCACCCTGCTTTAGTGGAATACGGCTGGTTTGTTAAAAAAAAAAAAAAAAAAAGGTCTTACATGCCTCAGAATTGCTTCCGACAGCAAGGTAGGAAGAGTCGGACATCAGCTGACACCCGCCAATGAAGAACCTTCGCAGTGATGCAAGTGGAGACAGTTGTGCAGGTCGCCAGGTATCCACAGAGTGAACCTTGGCCTCAGTCTCTCTCCTGCAGCCAATATCACTACACATAGTTTCTGTAACAGTTATTACACATATTTTAGACACAGCGCATATTGATCTATAGCCAAGTTTGCTTGTAAAAAGTATTCTCTAAGTAAAACTAGATGGTAAATATAGTTTACTTTAAGAAATAAGACAAAAAATAAATAAAAGCTTAATTGTAATTTTTATCTTTTCTATAAGCTTATAGTAAAAATAAAATACAGAATATTTATGGCAAATTATGAAAGATTTAATGATTTTTATTAAGCTCTGAGAAACCAGATTTTTTTTTTTGTTCTAAAATTAAGAGACATTTCCTTCATACACAGCACAAAAACCTTGGTTATGCAGAACGTTTCTGCCAAATGAAAACAAGAACTTAAAACTAGTTGATGTTATATAACTGTATAGCAGAACTTAGATGACTGCAATGTTAAGTTTGATATGGCCAGGAAACTGGCTAGCTGGACTTGAGTCCTGGAGATATAAGTATGAAAATGAAAATGTTTATTTCCTTGCAAAGCTTACAATGTATGGTTTATATATTATAAAATATTAACCCTTTGACTGTCGGAGGCCCCATTCTGAAACTGTCATTCTATGTCGCAAAATTTTGGAAAAAAAAAAAAAAAAAAATTTCTTATGAAATGACAGAATCTTTTTCCGGTGGTAATGACACCGAAAGTACAAAATTTGATGGAAAACTTACGGAATTACGCTCTCGCAAAGTTAGCAATGTCGCCAATATATACACATCGGCAATTTCGCCGACTTTGAGCCCTATTTTCGACCAATTCCATTGTTACAGTCGACCAAACTCATAGCTATTTCTTTAGACCTCCATTTGTTCTATCGATCGAGTACAAGAAACCACCAATTTACCAATTTCAACTACCCAATAAAGTGGTCAGAAATTGGCAATTTGGCCAATTTCATGCAAAATAAAAAAGATGTCAATTTCAAAATAGGGTCCAGAATAAACAATGCAGACATTCCTGGCACAAAAATAATATTTTCTCTGTTCATTAGTCAAGTCTTTAGGCCCCTCTTATATTACTCTTGCTTTCTATTTTGATTTTTTATTCACACAAAAAATAGAAGATTTACTGTTATGCAGACTACTGCATTATTGTAAAAATGGTATAAATAATATCAGTGCACTTGTGTAAGAATATTAGACTCACCAGTTGACGTGTATTGGACACATGACGTGATTTGTGTACTCTTGAACATTGGCAAAAATTGAACATTTCCACTACTTTGAGCTCAATTTCAAGGTCATTTTCATCATGAAACTAATCAAAATCATCACTATTTCTGTAATATGTTTTCCATTCTATCAAACGAGACCACGAAAAAGAGAATACAACTATAAATACTATATGAAAATACACCTCTAAGTTGGCGTTTTAATAAAAAAACACGGTCTGAGTTTTTTTTCTCATTATGCACTGTGTGCTGCAGGATTTTTTTATACAGCACACACAGACTACACAGACCCATTCTCTCATATGTGGGCCCACCAGCTTTCTCCCGCTTGATTTGAAGCCGCTAGAATTTTTGAGTATACAGTGGACCCCCGGTTAACGAACAAAATTCATTCTAGAAGTCTGCTCAAGTGCCATTACCGAATGAATTTACGTCCTTAAGAAATAATGTCACGTACGTTAGTTTATTTCAGACCCCCAAAAATACACTTCCACAAGCACTTACAAAATTATACTTACATAATTATACGATTTCCGGGGTATTCGTTAACCGGGGGTCCACTGTATATACGTCTGAAACACTGGCTCGTAAGACATATATATATGACCGAAACAGTCAAAGGGTTAATTACAAAGAAGGCCACTAGCATGCCTAGGCATTTTGGGCAGACTAATACTAAATCTTACTCTATATTGACACAGGTTATGGAGCAGTACATTCTAATGTACCTTACTGCATACTGATATAAAAGTTAGGTAACTGAAGTGATTAATTACATTCATAATAGTGAAGTAGTACAAAACATATAACAATATTACAATTAGTAAATTTAGTAATGCGAATAGTTTTTTAAAGCTCCTATATTGGGAGAGTATCTTAGGCAAACTTAGGACTAACTTAAGATTTATTAGGCAATAGCTATATTAGAAATTTTATGTTTACAGTCATTTGGATGAGTGTAAGTGTAAATTATGGGGAATAGTGGGTACAGTGTCTGCACTCTGAAGGAGAGGTGGAGGTGGGAAGTACAGTGTCTGCACTCTGAAGGATGGATGGAGGTGGGAAGTACAGTGTCTTCACTCTGAAAGAGGGGTGGAGGTTCGAAGTACAGTGGTACCCCTAGTTTCGGCCATAATTCGATCCAGAAGGCTGTTCAAGTGCCGTTACCGAATGAATCTGTTCCCTTAAGGAATATTGTAAATTAGATTAGTCCATTTCAGACCCCCAAAAATACACTTACAAAAGCACTTACAATAATACACTTACATAATTATTCGAGTTGGGAAGTGGCCGAAACGCGGGGTAGCACTGTACAGTGTCTGTACTCTGAAGGAGGGTGGAGATAGGAAGTACAGTGTCTGCACTCTGAAGGATGGGTGAAGGTGGGAAGTACAGTGTCTGTACTCTGAAGGAGGGGTGGAGGTGGGATGTACAGTGTCTGTACAATGAAGGAAGAGTGGAGGTGAGAAGTACTGTGTCTGTACACTGTACTGGGTGAGTGGGCGGGGCAGTGAGTTGCCTGCTCGGCCAGCCACTGGTCAGCCTCTAATATATTAACAGTCAGGATGACTTCTACTATAGCACACTACTGATTTTTCTTTTATAGCTATAATTTGTGCAATTATAGCTATAATTTATACAATTATAGTTGTAAATTGTGCAATTATAGGTGTAATCTGTGCAATTATAGCTGTAATTTGTGAAACTGCCTTGTAGTAACTTCAGGAACACAGGTAAACTTGTGGTGTTTCAACTTCAATATTTCAACTGTCAGCAGCCAATAATCTGAAAGCCCCTTCTGTACACTTTCAAAAATGAAAAAAAAAAATGATCTTAAAAAATGATAAGAGAATTTTTTTCTAAAGGCAACGAAATCTAAAATACAAATTTTGATGTACTGTAAATCACCAGCTTTTGTGCCTCCACCTCATGTGTTTCCACCTGTTTGAGGTTCATTTTTTCATCTCTTTCCTTCTTTTACTCAGAAAGTTCCCAAGTGTCATTGTGGCTTCACTTTTTTTGTTTCAGTCCAGTTTCCATTGCTGATTTTTTTTTTAACACAATGGTCATTTCCCACTGAGACAGGGTGGCCCAAAAATGAAGAAACACTTTCCCCATCACTCAACTTCATCACTGTCTTTCCAGAGGGGTGCTGATACTACAGTTCAAAACTGCAAATAACCCCACCATTCCTTCAGAGTGCAGGCACTGTACTTCCCATCTCCAGGACTCAAGTCCAGTTACATGAATCCCTTCACAAATGTTACTTTGCTAACACTCCAACAGCACGTCATATCATAAAAACCACTTGGCTCCACTCACTTCTATCTAACATGCTCACACATGCTTGCTGGATGTCTAAGCCCCCTCACACACAAAACCTCCTTTACCCCTTCCCTCCAACCTTAACCAACAGGACCCCTACCCCGCTTTCCCACCACAACAGATTTATATGCCTTCCAAGTCATCCTATTTTGTTCAATCCTCTCTAAATGTTTGAACCACCTCAACAACCCTTCCTCAGCCCTCTGGATAATACTTTTAGTGACTGCATTTCCTTCTAATCTCCAAGCTACAAATTCTCTGCACGATATTCACACCGCACACACTGCCCTCAGACACATCTCCACTGCCTCCAGCAGCCTCCTTGTTATTGAATTATAAAATTTATTTTCCTTCTAATTAGTTTTTTATCACATGCATTCATACTGTGTGTATGCTCATTTTACGCATGTACAGAAAGCTTACATCTGTCTGGCAGAGATTGCTCAAGAACCATAGATTTTATATTTACATTTTTATTAGGGCTGAATTACATCTTTGGTTAGTTTTCAACTCCCATAAGTACATTCATACTTTGTACATGATTATTCTATGCATGACTATTTAGCTCATGTTTATATAGTAGAGATTAGTCAAGAACCATAAATTTAATAGCAGAAAAACCACAGGTGACAAGAAGGAAACACTGAGTGTTAACCATCTTTACAGACACTGAAGATGGCTGGTGTGGCTGGATGCCACTCAACCACCCATCATCCCTCAACCACCACATATTCACTCTTATGTTCACTCTATTTTTCTTCGTATCACCCTGTCTTGTCTCTGGATATTAACCATGGCATAAAAAATGAACACAAGTAATAGTGGAGGTTCCATGAAAAATAAGCCTGAGTATATAAAAAAAAAAAAAAAAAAAAAAAACCTTGTGGTGAAGTCATAATTGTCCCTGACAATTTATTAGTTATGCCCATTTTCTCTGGAAGGAGCACCTGCCCATTTTCTCTGGAAGGAGCACATGCCCATTTTCTCTGGAAGGAGCACCTGACCATTTTCTATGGAAAGAATACACAGTAACTGTGTCAAACACAAGTTTATCTCAAGCATTACTTATATAAGTTTATTCAGCAAGGTTTTTATTTAGGTTTTGGGTACATAAAACTTACATTATGCAAATTTAACCTTGGATAACTCATTTAAGTCAAATATTGTACAGGTTTGAGAGTCTACATCTCACTACATGCAACCAGGCCTATTAGGGCAACACGAACTCTCTCCACACATCCTACATCAACATCATCTACAATATAAATTGTCAAAAATTTATTAATATTGATGATTTAGGAATTAAAAAAAATGTATGCCTTTTTTCAAGGTGTCATTGCATGTAACCCAATTTTTTTCATAAGATGTTCACTCCACCCACCTTGTTTTCACATAAAAAAATCCTTTTAAATCAAAAGACCTGCAAAAACCCCTCACAGTGATAAACATCTACAGATTACCACAGTCAAACATTCACCATTTTAGTGAAAAACTAGGTAACCTAATAACTGATGCACACATGAACAAAGACCATTTGCTGCTCACAGGAGACTTCAATATAAATCTCCTACATGACCAGGACCCACAAGTAACAGAATTCACAAACACTATGAGCAACTGCTTGTTACTACCAACAATATCAAAACCTACAAGAATCTCCGAGACTAGTACCTCATTACTAGACCACATCTGGACTAATACTATAGCCCCTCTAAAATCAGGCATCATCACAGACAACACCACAGACCACTATCCGACCTTTCTCATAACTAATCTTGGTAAATTGCCCTAGATATTACAAAAGTTACCTTCAGACTACATAATGAGTCAGCTGTAAATAACTTTATAACAGCTATGATTAACATTGACTGGCATAATGAGTTAGAAACATATACAGATACTAATGAATGCATCAAGAATTTCCTTAACAAAACCCACCACCTCTATAACAAACATTGCCCTAAAAACTAAACAGATCACAGCTAAGAGACTTAACAATCCCTGGCTAACACCCAGCATCCTTAAATCCATTAACAAAAGGCACCAATATGAAAAACAATACAGAAGGGGTCTAATAACCAGAGAACAATCCAAACGCTACTCATCAACCCTTACCAGCCTGATAAGGAGATCAAAAAAATTGTATTATGAGAACAGACTCCAGAACATAAAAGGTGATATGAAAAGACCTGGAAGACCCTATCTGCAATTCTAGGAAATAATAAGATAGCAAAAACAACACCATCAAATTATCAAGAGCAGATGAACCCCTACTCTACCTACTGAGACAGCAAACAGACTTAATGTTTTCTTCTCCACCATAGGAAAGAATCTAGCGAGTAAAATCCCAAGCTCAAACACCCGTCCAACAGACTACCTCACAAACACCTACCCTAATACGCTATTCCTAGCTCCTACCAACCCAATTGAAGTCTCGCTCATAATCAACACCCTTAAAAACAAGGCAGGAGACATAAACAGCCTACCAACTTTTATGTACAAAAAGCTTCACAGGTACTGTCACCAATCATAGCAACACTATTCAATAAATCCATTGAAGCCTCTACCTTTCCATCAATTCTCAAAATAGCTAGGGTCACCCCGATCCACAAAGGAGGTGATCAAACAGACCTGAATAATTATAGACCAATTTCTAATTTACCATTGCTTTCTAAAATCTTCGAAAAATTAATTCATAGACAAATCTATTCCTACCTCGTCTCACACAATGTACTCAACCCCTGTCAATTTGGATTCAGGACAAACAAGAGCACAAACGATGCTATTACGCACATGTTGGAGTTAATATATACAGCACTTGAGAAAAAGAAGTCCCACTGGGAATCTTCATTGATCTCCGCAAAGCTTTTGATACAGTCGACCATGATTTACTGCTCACAAAATTAGCACACTATGGTATAAGGGGGCACCCACTCAACTACCTAAAATCATACCTCACCAACAGAAGCCAATACGTGTACACAAATGGAGAGAACTCTTCCACACAACCAATTACAGTCGGAGTCCTCAAGGAAGTGTCCTGGGGCCACTCCTATTCCTCATTTACATAAATGACCTACCGAATGCATCACAACTACTCAAACCCATTTTATTTGCAGATGACACAACATATGTCTTCTCTCACCCAAATCCAGTTATACTGGCCAACACTGTTAATGCCGAATTACAGAAAATATCAACATGGATGACGACTAACAAGCTTACTCTCAATACTGACAAGACCTACTTCATACAGTTTGGAAGCAAAGTCACAAATGTTCCACTTAACATAACACTTAATGGTACACCCATCACAAGACTCACAGAGGGAAAATTCCTAGGAATCCACCTTGACAGTAGCCTTAAATTCCAAACACATATACAACAAATTTCCAAGAAAATCTCGAAGACAGTAGGCATATTATCAAAGATACGCTATTATGTACCTCAATCAGCTCTCCTTGCACTATATCATTCACTTATCTACCCGTATCTCACCTATGGAATCTGTGCATGGGGATCAACAACGTTAAATCACCTTAGACCACTCATAACACAACAAAAGGCCGCAGTCAGAATGATAACAAATTCCCACTCTAGACAGCATACTCCACCAATATTCAAAAGTCTCAAACTACTCACCGTAAAGAACATTCATACTTACTCTTGTGCCTACTACATATATAAAACTTTACACTCTAATATAAACCCTCTGCTCAAAACTCTCCTCACCAACTTTAATAGGACCCATGACCACAACACACGACACAGATCACTTTTTGATATACCCGTGTTCATATCAACCTAGTAGTAAAATTCTATGCACATAAAGGGCCCCAGAATCTGGAATTCATTACCAGTAAATATTAAGATAATCTTGTCTGATAATCAATTTAAGACTCAACTCAAAACCACCTACTCACCCAAACCTAAATGATCATGCTATAAACTACTTTGAAAAATGCTCATTGTTACTTTCCTATACGATAATCTCAATTTTTAATAATATGTTACTATTATGTTACCCCCTACTCATATTATAAGTTAATGTCAAAAATGCTCAATGTTATTTTCCTTAAGATAATCTCAATTCCATATTATCATTCAAGAATCTTAACACCTGTAACAATCTAAGATCTAATATCATCATATAAAAATTTAAACAGTAAAATTTCATCATATTGTAATTTTGAAAATAATTTTTAACTAGAATAAACTCAATAAATTTCTCTAATATTAAGTACATAGTTTTTAAGGACTAGAATAAGCTGCCCCTAATGCCATGGCATGTCAGTGGCTCTCCTTGCACTCAATTTACATTGTAACTTCCGATACCCATGTAACCTGCAATGAAATAAAATTTGTTTGTTTGTTTGTTTGTTTGTTTGAACATAACTGGTGTAAAAGGTGGTTGTCTACTGTATGTTAGTAAAGTCACACAAAACACTGTAAACCAAGGGAAAATTGGAGACTGAATGAAGAGTGTATACGTATATGTGTGAGTACAGGCACTCCTCATTTAATGACCGAGTTCTATTCTTACAACTAGGTAGCGAATTGTTTGATAAGAGAGGAGCATACTGTACTGGTAGTGGGTTTGTGTCAACCATCTTTGGATATTTGTTTTAATGTCAAAGGCTTTGCACCATTCATAACATTTTTGGTATATTTTTAAATGTTTATACAGTAGTGTACTGTATACTATAATAAAAAGAATAGAGGAAATCAGCTCTAATATACATTACAGTGGTCCCTCGGTTTTCGCCGAAAATTTGTTCCAGAATGCTGCTCAAGTGCTATTACCGAACGAATTTACTTCCTTAAGAAATAATGTCACGTTGGTTAGTCTATTTCAGACCCCCAAAAATACACTTGCAACAGCACTTACGAAAATACACTTACATAAATGTTCGAGTTTGGAGATGCACGAAAACCGAGGGACCACTGTACTTAGGTTTGAACAATGGTCGAAGAGCTGGTTGTAAGTCCAAGCGATCATTAAATAGCAGATTGTTAAGTGAGGAGTGCCTGTACAAATAATAAACTGACACAGGCAGCCTATGACTAGGAATAATGAAAATAGATGGTTCCTGGATGTTGCTGCTCTGGTCCATACCGAACCAGCATCAGTGTCATTTGACTTGGTTCTATAATACAATTTTTTTAATTCAGCAAGATACACTGTTTGTACAGAGTTGGGTGACATTTAGGTGTGCATGCAGAAAGCCCTTTGTTATGCAGAGTATTTCAGGTAAAGTTAGTATGATTCAGAAGATAACTAGACAATACTGCTATGGATAAATTCAGCAATTATGGACTTTTTAAATTTTGTCCAGTGCTTCCAATGTTTGTCTGGCCAATTTTATTTTCCATAATTGTCAAAATCAATTAAATGGAGGTCTGATAAAGGTCTTAATGTATTACCATGTAGTGGTGTTCTGTTGTCTGACTTCCTCTTCCACATGGACAACAATATATTTCGTTAGTCTCGTACCTTCATCTCGTTGTACTGTATAACCAGCATAAGGATGTCTTTGAAAGTTATTACTACTTTTCTCAATAGTCTCATGGGTATATCAACCCAAAATATTATAAAATTTTAGGATAGCTAGTTAAAGCATTGCCAATGCATATTCTGGACATACAGTGATACCTCTCATATCCGAACTATATGGGCCAATACCGGTTTGGAAACACGGAATTTCCGAATATGTGAGGGGGAAAATGTGCATCTGTACCATCATATCGCCATCCGTACCCTGTCATATTGTCATCAGTGACAGCGTTGTAGGTTTAAAAAATGAGTCTAACATTGTCTGGCGGTGGGACCAGACACTCTGGGCTTGAAAAACAGCCTCCCAGATTTCACGGACCACAGGACCATAACTTTTCAAATGGGCTGTGGACAGTGGATGCTCCAAATACTCCAAAAGTATTTCGACACCTGCCCTTGCTGCTGAAGTTTTTGGTCTTGGAGGCATTGGGCCGTCGTCGTCACTTTCGGAATATTCCGAGTGCAACACTGATTCTGCAATCTCTGCATCTGTCAAAGATTGCACACCAGGGTCGTCTTTGTCACTCTAGCCAGTCCTGCACATCATCTTCTGTAGTTTTTTCCCCAGGCTTGAATAACTGGCGATGGAAATCTTTCGCCTCAAATCCATTGAAATCAATAACTGGATCGATCCCATGAAGGAGCCGATTCCAGCCATTGGTGAGGGTTGATGGCAGGACATCGTTCCAGGGTGGTGAAGAGCACGGCTCCTAGTGGCCAACCAGTACACTAAAGTGCATGCCAAGATTGATTCAACCTTCTGCTGTATCCAAACAGCAGTTAGGATGTTTTGGTAATAATTTTAGAATTTTTCCCTGTCCCAGGGCCTGTTCAGATATTGGCGAGGTTCGGATACTGGCAGGCCAGATATGCGAGGTATCACTGTACAGTGGACCCCCGGAAATCGGCCCTAATCCATTCCAGGAGCTAGGCCTAAAATCGAACTGGCCGATTTTTGAACCCTTATTTCCCATAAGAAATAATTTAAATACAATTAATCCGTTCCACCCAAAAATATTCACTAAAAATTCATTTTTTTAAAGAATAAATACTATAGTTTTACATACAGAAAACAATGAGAAATAAATATAGAACACTAATTTTAATTGATAAATGAACAGTTAAATCAGTTTTACCTTTATTGAAGACTCTTGTTGGCATATGAGAGAGGCAGGAGAGTTTGTTTGGAGGCAGGACAAGATTTGTTTGGAGACAGGACAAGATTTGTTTGGAGGCAGGACAAGATTTGTTTGGAGGCAGGACAAGATAGTCCTTCAATATGACAATAATATAAACTCTACAGCTTATTTATCTAGCACAATTCATCTAATATGATATAATAAACAATATTAATAACATAGAAACATGATATAAACTCTAGAATGAATAAAACATGTCATTACGAATGTAAGGACTGGTGGTAGTGTGCTGTTGTTGTTGTTGTTGTTGGGTATAAGGGCCATTGACCATAAACCGTAATGGGTGGTAGCAGCAGGCCATCACCACTATTCACACAAAACAATGTACAGTGGACCCCCACCCAACGAGCAAAATTCATTCCAGAAGCCTGCTGAAGGGCTATTACCGAACGAATTTACTTCCTTAAGAAATAATGTCACGTAGGTTAGTCTATTTCAGACCCCCAAAAATACACTTCCACAAGCACTTACAATATTATACTTACATAACTGAACGATTTCCGGGGTGCTCGTTAGGCCGGGGTGCTCGTTAGGCGGGGGTCCACTGTACATAATTTATAAATAAGAAATATTTACACTTTAATTTATAAATAAGAAATATTCACACTTATATAAATAAGAAATATTTATACTTATGATGGAGGAGATGGTGGCAGAGGGCAGCTTTGGTCTCAGTGCCCATATACCTCAAACAACAATGGAGGAGTTAAGTTTCGTGTCATCATTTTCTATCGCTTAATAGCTTAACTTACTTGCTACACTGTTAATGCTACACTTTATCGCTGGCTGGTGCTATAGCCTTTATCGACTTGTGCTGCTTTAGAATCGTACATATCGTAGAATCACTGAAGAAGGCACATTCTCCCCTCTCTTCCTCCTCTACTTTGGTACTTTGCTACAATTTCTTTCTTCAATTCTATCGTGTTTGTCACTTTCTTTACCAAAGAGCTGCCACTATGAAGTTTCTTTGGGCCCATGGTGGCTTATTTCACAGTCACAATCAATAAACAAGCACTAAACACAATGAATTTATTGTGATAAACAAAGCTAGACTGGCTCACAACGCCTGCACGGTGAGCTGCACGGTGAGGCGCGCAAGCGCGGGGCAGGCAGACAGGTCTGGGACGTGGGCCTATAATCGGGGAAACGGCTGATAATTGGGCAAAAATTGGGCCAAAAAAAGCGATCGATAATCGAGCCAGCCGATAATTAGACCAGCCGATTTCCGGGGGTCCACTGTATACATTTACATATACAGTGGACCCTCCGTTATCGTTGATCTCCGTTATCGCTGATTTCAGTTTTGGCCTACTTTTTTCATCAAAATATTGGCTCTGTTTTCATCGATTTCCTCCATTTTCGTCGCTGGTACGGAACCTTTCCAGTCCCCAGTGCGCACACAAAGCTGCCTCCCACACACATTCTGAGTCAGTGTCACGTTGTTTCTCAGTGAGTGAACATATCCTGCGAGGTCATACCAAACATTTCGTAATAATCCATTGTTTTGGGCACTTGTTTATTGTGTGTGACTACTAAATAAGCCACCATGGGCCCAAAGAAAGCTCCTAGTGCCAGTCCTTTGGTAAAGAAAGTGAGGAACACCGTAGAATTGAAAAAAGAAATCGTAGAAAAATATGATAGTGTTACACGTATTGCCGACCTCAGCAGGATGTACGGGAACTCGCCATCAACCATCAGTTCCATTGTGGCGAAGAGAAAAGAAATCAAGGAAGCTGATGTTGTGAAAGGGTTGAATGCGATAATGAAACAGAGATCAGAAACAACTGAAGAAGTGGAGAAAGTGTTGTTGGTGTGGATCAACGAGAAACAATTAGCGGGAGATAGTGTTGTGCAGTCGATAATTTGTGAAAAGGTAAGGCAGTTGCATGACGATCTCATAAAGAAAATGCCTGGAACGAGTGCTGATGTTGGTGAATTCAAGGCCAGCAAAGGCTGGTTCGAAAATTTCAAGAAGCGAAGTGGCATACACAGTGCTGTAAGGCATGGTGAGGGTGCCAGTTCAGACAAACATGTGGCTGAAAAATTTGTGCAGGAATTCAAAGACTATGTAGAGGCTGAAAAATTCCAACCCCAACAAATGTTCAATTGTGGCGAAACAGGCCTGTTTTGAAAGAAAATGCCAAAGAGGACCTACATCACGCAGGAGGAAAAGGCACTGCCAGGACACAAGCCTATGAAAGACAGGCTAACTCTCTTGTTGTGTGGTAATGCTAGTGGGGATTTAAAAGTGAAGCCTTTACTGGTGTATCACTCTGAAAATCCAAGAGTGTTCAAGAAAAACAGTGTCATCAAGAGTAAATTGTGTGTAATGTGGAAGGCTAACAGTAAGGCATGGGTCACAAATTAAATTTTCCTGGAATGGTTCAATGAAGTGTTTAGCCCCAGTGTGAAGAAATACCTCCTGGAAAATAAATTGGAACTCAAGTGCCTCCTGGTAATGGACAATGCTCCTGCTCATCCTCCAGACTTGGAAGACCAATTGTCTAAGGAATTAAGTTTTGTAACAGTGAAGTTCTTGCCTCCTAACACCACTCCTCTCATCCAGCCCATGGATCAGCAGATCATTGCAAACTTTAAAAAACTGTACACCAAATCAATGTTTCAAAGGTGCTTTGATGTGACCTCAGACTCTGAATTGACTCTAAGAGAGTTCTGGAGGGATCACTTCTATATCTTCCATTGCATAAACCTTATAGATAAGGCTTGGCAGGAAGTGACTTCCAGGACGATGAACTCTGCTTGGAGAAAATTGTGGCCAGATTGTGTCCTCAAGAAGGATTTTGAAGGGTTTGGAGCTGACCCTATCGACCCTCTGCCTGTTGTGGAAAGTTCTGTGGCATTGAAGAATTCCATGGGGTTTGATGTGAGTGGCCAGGATGTGGAAGAGTTGGTGGAGGACCACAATGAAGAGCTAACTACTGAAGAGCTGCAAGACCTTCATCTGCAAAAGCAACAGACCACAGCTCAGGTAATTGCTTCAGAGGAGAAGGAAGAGAGGTGGAAGAAGGTGCATTCTTCAAAGATTAAGGCCATTTGTGCAAAGTGGAGTGAGGTGCATTCATTTGTAGAGGAACATCACCCTGAGAAAGCTGTTGCAATCCGTGCCGGCTACTTTTTCAATGACAATGCCATGTCCCATTTTAGGGACATTTTAACCCTTAAACAGTCCAAACGTATATATACGTTCGCTCACCCAGTGCCCCAAATATTTAAAAAAAAAAATATATATATATATATTTTTATATAGAAATAAAGAGCACATTTTTTTAAGTATTATAGGATAAAAAAAAAAAAATAGGGTCAGTACTTACTGAGATATGAGGCAGAGAAGTTGGCACTGGATGCTCACCTGACAGCAACAGGAGTCCTGCCGCTTGCAGAATTGTTGCCGATATACCTTTTTTCCTTTTTTTTATATTAGTATTTTATATAATTTTTATGTTCTGATAATTACAATTTATAGTAGTTCTTGTGATTTCATAGCCAATCTTTGTTCTGACACTAATATTAGGTACTGAAATTGTACTCAAATAATAATAATAATAATGCTAGTGCATAATAATAATAATAATGACAGTGCATAATAATAATAATAATAATAAGTTACCTTGAAGCATTATGTAAGATGTGTGTCACTGATTTATCTTATTTCCACTAATGACTGTGGTGACATTTGATGAGGGGTGAGTGTAATCTCATCTTTTCTTATCAGTCCAGTAATGACAGTGGTGACATTTGATGAGTTTACACTGCTTCGCTTTATTTGTGTTACGCAAACATACCTGTCTGTCCGTATCTGTCTGTCTGTGTGTCTGTCTTTCTGTCTGCCTGTGTGTCTCCTTCTTTCTGTCTGCTTGTCTCAGAGTAGCTCATGAACCAACTGGTATTACACACGATCACAAGCACAGTACAGTGGACCCCCGAGTTTCGTAAGGTTCTTATTTCGTAAAAATCGTGTTTCGTAAGCTTTTTTAGATTTCGAGAATCGTAAACTGGCT
>WNWK01035577.1:0-19683 GCA_009830355.1 Cherax destructor | reverse complement strand
GGGGGTTTTTTGTGAGAAAAAAAGATCGCAGTTTGACCAGCATTCTGGACCGTATGATGGGGGCCGCTCTTGAGAGCTGAAATAAATGTCTTTCCCAACATGGCGTAAGAAACCAATACTATGGTCTAAAAGATAGGTATTAGGAAAATCGGCCAAAAAAACTTTGTCCATTGAGTAGTTTGAAACAGGGGTTTAAAGGGGAGTGCGGACGAGCTTGTCTTTTCTGAGATGAAAGAAGAAAGGTCCCGTCATGTGGGGTCTTGGTCGTTGGGTGTTGAACCGGGGGTTTCCGAGGGAGCGGGCGGCGATTCAAATTTTCCGCACCGTCGGGGGAAACCCGGAATCAAGGTCAGAGAAGAGCGAAGGTCAGATGTATGAAAGGGCCAGTCATCCTGGGACCTAAGCAGGTGACAACGCCCCTCCCAGGTACGGGGGTATTGGGGTTGCCCAAGGTTATCCAAAAGGTGGGTCAGAACTGGTGCATCAAGGGGCCGGGGGTAGAGTCACGGAAGGGCATCCATGGTTGTTACTTTTTTCTTTTTGTTTTTAAAAAAAAAAAAGAAAGAAAAGAAAATAAAAAAAAAAAAAGAAAAAAAAAAAGGGGGAACGGGGAGAATAGCCCCTAGGATGAATAAAAGGGGGCGTAAATCCCCCCCCCCGCCCCCAAAGAGGACCCAACCCCCAAGTAGTGCAGATGCTGCATGGAACCCGTCCCCCCCACCCTTCATGCCAGTAAACCAGCAATCCGGGATAGCAACCTCACATCCACCGAGCCACCTCGGCAGAAAAAAGGGGGCGGCCGGGTATCCCCCAAAACATCCGCCTTGCCCCAACCCCCGGAAACCAAAATGGCCTCCCGAATACACCCGGCCCCCAAAATCCAAAGGGCCCCCCCCCGGGGGCCGGAGAGGGTTTGGGGCATCCCAGGCGATCCCGATTCCCGGCAACTACACCACCGCCGGGAACCCCAACGGGGGAATGGACCCGGTACCCCTTCCCTCCAGGCTGAAAGCCTGTGGGGGAAATCCCCCGGGTAAAAATGGGAAGGGGAAAAAGGGAGGGATGAGGGGGGAGGGGGGGGAGGGAAAAGGAAAAGGGGGGATGGGGAAGATGGGAAAAGGGAGGGGGATTGGGGGGAAAGGTTTCGAGGAAAAAGCCAAGAGGTCCCAATTCCCCATAACCCTTTCGGGTTATGGTCGTACAAGTACGTTTTACGCACTGTGGTTATTGACGTACTAGTACGCCTAAATTCTAGCGCCCTTAAATCAAGCAGAAACAGGCTGTTAGGCCTAGATGTGATAGAATGGGTCTGTGCGGTCAGTGTGCGCAGTATAAAAAAATTCCTGCACCACACAGTGCATAATGAGGAAAAAAACCCTCTGTGTTTTTGGTTTAAAACAGCGACTTTGCAGTCTATTTTCGTATGGTATTTATGCTTGCATTCTCGTTTTCTTAGTCTCATTTTATAGAATAGACGATATATTGCAGAAATATAATTTTGACTGGTTTCACGATGACAAGTACCTTGAAACTGAGCGCAATGTAGCAAAAATGTTCGATTTTGGCCGATGTTCAGGAGTAAACAAATCACACCATGCGTCCAATACACATCAACTGGAGAGTCTAATATTCTTGCACAAGTGCGCTGATATTATTTATACCATTTTTACAGTGATGCAGTTGTATACATAACAGTAAATCTTCTATTTTTTTGTGAGAATAAAAATTCAAGATGGAAAGCAAAAGTATTGTAAGAGGGGCCTGGAGACGTGATTAATGAACAGAGAAGATGTTATTTTAGTGCCAGGAATGTCTGCCTTGTTTATTATGGACCCTATTTTGAAATTGGCATCGTTTGAAATTTGTGTGAAACTGGCCAAATTGCTATTTTCTGACCACTATTTTGGGTAGTTGAAATTGGTAAATAGGCGGTTTATTGTACTCAATCGATAGAAGAAATGGAGTTCTAGCGAAATAGCTATAATTTTAGTAGACTGAAACATTGGAATGTGTCGAAAATAGGGCTCAAAGTGGGCGAAATAGCAGATGCGTAAATGTCATGGATACCGCTAACTTCGCGAAAGCATAATTCCGTTAGTTTTTTATCAAATTTCATAATTTTTGTGGCGTTATGATCGGAAAAAGATTCTCTATCATTCCATAAGAAAAAATAATTTTTTTTTTAAATTCGTGGACCCTGAGAACGAGTTTCAGAGAGACCCCTTGGACCCCCAAAGGGTTAAGTATGAATGCTGGGATGGTGGGGTGGTGGCAGGGGCAGGCTGGGAGGGTGGTGTGGGTGGGTGAGGGTGGCAGTAGGTCTCCCCCCCATTGACTCAATGGCATAACCCACCGACCGCGTGCTCAAAATTTTTTCCCCTTCTGCTAACCGTGTAAAGTTAATTTTACGTAGTGTTACATAAAAATGTGTTGCAATTCTTCAATCGTGCTATACCCAAATCATGTTAAATGACGGTCTACTGTATATAAATTGTATATGTCCTTCTGAATCTTGGATGAGCAAAAGCCAGTCCCCCCTGGGTTAACTATTGCATGTATTTATCTTTCACACCTTCATGCCCACCAGAATTGTCATATTGAGATGACACGTGGTAGGTGGCCGAGCGAATGTAGACAGCCTAAGCTGTCTGTTAGTTTCATATCTGGCAGCACTACGGTGCTGCCCTCTCTAGGCCTGCTGAGGTCAGTGGGACGCTATGCCCATCCGGCCTCACTCACACGACCTCCATCCTAGGACTAACATCCTACCCCACAGCGGTCTGGCTTTTGGGTCCCCTCACACTCTGCCCGTTATGTACTCACTCCTTCGTCAAATAAAGCCAATCTAGTCCACGGCCGTATCTCTGCAACCTACACTACCCCTTCGGCACTAAACCGCTGTTCAACAGAATAACAGCAATTACATAAAGCTGTTAGCAGATATGGAACTTTTGGCGTTTTCAGGCAACGAATTCCACATTTTTGGGCCTTTTATTTGAATAGTTTCTGAACTGGCTGAGTCATACCCATGTTAAATGAAAGAGAGTATTGTTTTTGTATTGTGCTCACCTATTCTGTTGCAGCCCTCCAAAAGAGTTTAAGCTCTGTGTAAATATTTGCACTAAGTGTCCTACAGCATACATGGTACTGTGTATATTTTGTCTGTTAAGTAAATACAGTGGACCCTCGGGTTTCGTGTATCTCCTAAGACCCAATCTATGCTGACCAGGCATCTCAGGCCATTCGTGCCAAATTTGGAGGCAGGAAAAATAAAACGTAAAAATACGTTTGGGGCAGTAGCGGTACTAACATATATATACGTTTGGACCATTTACGGGTTAATTAGTGATAATTCTAAGAGTAGATTTTTTTGCTTTATAACAGCACATTTCAGGTGATTTGCTGTTGTTGATCTCCATGCACATATACCATAGGTGAATACAGTGGTACCTCGAGTTACGATGGTCCCCAAAATCGCCCTTTTATGTAAGTTTATTTTTTTAAATGCTTTTGTAAGTATATTTTTTGGGGTGTAAAAGGACTAGTCTATTTTACATTATTCCTTATGGGGATAAATTCGTTTGGTAATGGCACTTGAACAGCATTCTCGAATGAAAAAATATCGTAACTCGAGGTACCACTGTATACAGTTTCTCCTCACTTAACGACGGAGATAGGGGCCTAAGACCCCGTCGGTAAACGATTTCGTCGCTGATCGAGGAATCACCCCTTACTGACACTTCAAAAGTGTCACCACCCAAAATTAAAACATTCAGATTTATGTTTGCTGGGAAATTCCTTTCAATCTGTGTATTATTAATGGTAATACAACATGAAATAGGTCAATGACTTACTTCCAAGATATTCCAGGAAACGCCTGCATAGCTGATTACGTGGGATTTTTTTTTTTAAATCGCACTTTTTTCAGTCTTTGCATAGCGTAAGAGTGATCTTCTATAGTTACCCTTCAGGCGCGTAACGTTTTCTCGGTCACTTTTTTTTTTTTATCCTTCTCCACCCTCCACCCTTCAATACCTCTCTATATAGTCAGTTTTTATCATGCTTCTACATTATTTATGTTATACCTAATATTATTCTGGAATAAATATGATAGGTAACATTTATTGATAGTAATAGTATATTTTATTTTTTATTAACACATCGGCCGATTCCACCAAGGCAGGGTGGCCCAAAAGAAAAACTTTCATCATCATTCACTCCATCACTGTCTTGCCAGAAGGGTGTTTTTACACTACAGTTATAAAACTGCAACATTAACACCCCTCCTTCAGAGTGCCGGCACTGTACTTCCCATCTCCAGAACTCAAGTCCGGCCTGCCGGTTTCCCTGAATCCCTTCATAAATGTTACTTTGCTCACACTCCAACAGCACGTCAAGTATTAAAAACCATATGCCTCCATTCACTCCTATCAAATACGCTCACACATGCTTGCTGGAAGTCCAAGCCCCTCGCACACAAAACTTCCTTTACCCTCCCCCCAACCTTTCCTAGGCCGACCCCTACCCCGCCTTCCCTCCACTACAGATTTATACACTCTCAAGTCACTCTGTCTCGCTCCATTCTTCTACATGTCCAAACCACCTCAACAACCCTCCTCAGCTCTCTGAACAATCGTTTTGGTAATCCCGCACCTCCTCCTAATTTCCAAACTCCGAATTCTCTGCATTATATTCACACCACACATTGACCTCAGACATGACATCTCCACTGCCTCCAGCCTTCTCCCCGTTGCAACATTCATCACCCATGCTTCACACCCATATAAGAGCGTTGGTATAACTATACTCTCATACATTCCCTTTTACTTCCATGGACAAGGTTCTTTGTCTCCACAGACCCAAGTGCTCCACTCACCCTTTTCCCCCATCAATTCTATGATTCACCTCATCCTTCATAGACCCATCCGCCCGACATATCCACTCCCAAATATCTGAATACATTCACCTCCTCCATACTCTCTCCCTCCAATCTGATATCCAATCTTTCGTCACCTATTCTTTTGTTATCCTCATCACCTTACTCTTTCCTATATTCACTTTCAATTTTCTTCTTTTACACACCCTACCAAATTCATCCACCAACCTCTGCAGCTTCTCTTCAGAATCTCCCAAAGCACAGTGTCATCAGCAAAAAGCAACTGTGACAACTCCCACTTTGTATTTGCTTTATCTTTTAGCCCAACACCTCTTGCCAAGACCCTCGCATTCACTTTCTTACAACCCCATCTATAAATATATTGAACAACCACGGTGACATCACACATCCTTGTCTAAGGCCCACTTTACTGGGAAATAGTCCCCTTCCCTCCCCACACACTCTAACCTGAGCCTCACTATCCTCATAAAAACTCTTCACTGCTTTCAGTAACCTTCCTCCTATTCCATACACCTGCAACATCTGCCACATTGCCCCCTATCTACCCTATCATACGCCTTTTCCAAATCCATAAATGCCACAAAAACATCTTTACCCTTATCCAAATACTGTTCACCTATATGTTCACTGTAAACACTTGGTCTACACACCCCCTACCTTTCCTAAAGCCCCTTGTTCATCTGCTATCCTGCTTTCTGTTTTACTCTTAATTCTTTCAATAATAACTCTACCATACACTTTACCAGGTACACTCAACAGACTTATTCCCTATAATTTTTGCACTCTCTTTGTCCCCTTTGCCTTTATACAAAGGAACAATACACGCTCTCTGCCAATCCCTAGGTACCTTACCCTCTTCCATACATTTATTAAATAATAGCACCAACCACTCCAAAATTATATCCCCACCTGCTTTTAACATTTCTATCTTTATCCCATCAATCCCAGCTGCCTTAACCCCTTTCATTCTACCCACTGCCTCACGAACTTCCCCTACACCCACAACTGGCTCTTCCACACTCCTACAAGATGTTATTCCCCCTTTGCCCTACACACGAAATCACAGCTTCCTGTCTTCATCAACATTTAACAAATCCTCAAAATATTCTCTCCATCTTCCCGATACCTCTAACTCTCCATTTAATAACTTCCTCTCCTATTTTTAACTGTCAAATCCATTTGTTCTCTAGGCTTCCTCAACTTATTAATCTCATTCCAAAACTTTTCTTATTTTCAACAAAATTTGCTGATAACATCTCACCCACTCTCTCATCTGCTCTCTTTTTACATTGCTTCACCACTCTTTTAACCTCTCTTTTTCTCTCCATATACTCTTCCCTCCTTGCATCACTTCTACTTTGTAAAAACCTCTCATATGCTAACTTTTTCTCCCTTACTACTCTCTTTACATCATCATTCCACCAATCGCTCCTCTTCCCTCCTGCACCCACTCGCCTGTAACCACAAACTTCTGCTGAACACTCTAACACTACATTTTTAAATCTACCCCATACATTTTCGACCCCATTGCCTACACTCTCACTAACCCATCTATCCTCCAATAGTTGTTTATATCTTACCCTAACTGCCTCCTCTTTTAGTTTATAAACCTTCACCTCTCTTTTACTTACTGATTCTATTTTCCTTGTATCCCATCTACCTTTTACTCCCACTGTAGCTATAACTAAAAAGTGATCTGATATATCTGTAGCCCCTCTATAAACATGTACATCCTGAAGTCTACTCAACAGTCTTTTATCTACCAATACATAGTCCAACAAACTACTGTCATTACGCCCTACATCATATCTTGTATACTTATTTATCCTCTTTTTCTTAAAATATGTATTACCTATAACTAAACCCCTTTCTATACAAAGTTCAATCAAAGGGCTCCCATTATCATTTACACCTGGCACCCCAAACTTACCTACTACACCCTCTCTGCATGTTTCTCCCACTTTAGCATTTAGGTCCCCTACCACAATTACTCTCTCATTTGGTTCAAAAGTTCCTATACATTCGCTTAACATCTCCCAAAATCTCTCTCTCTCCTCTACACTCCTCTCTTCTCCAGGTGCAATATTATACAATATTTTATAGTGGGATGAAGTGTCACGAGTTACTGACACACTGCTGCTTCTCCCTCTGCTGTAGCTCTGCCCACTTTGTAATGATGCCAAATGCTGAATTAAATACATATACATACTTAAAAAAAAAAAAATGAAACTCCAACTTGATAACTTTATTTTAATTTGCATAACTCTTATATATGTATTACAGAAAACAATAAAAAAGTAAAATACACATACAACAGAAAAATACATTAAATTCACCATCTAACATCGTTATGAAGTGGGAGCTAAATGAGAGAGGGAGAGGCGAGCAATAGCATTCAGTGTCTGGTGAGTCATCATGGGTGTTGGATGTTAGCCGTGGTGCTAATAAAATGTTGTGTAATTACGCTAATATTAGTAATAAAGGTTATCTATCTATTAAATTTATTCCAAATTTATATCAGAAACACGATAAATACCCTAGATATTAATGATAATAATAATAACAATCGCTCTGGAGTGCTTAATGTCAGCTACCAAACCTATACGAAATACGTATGACATTTACAGCGCCCCAGAGTGATTATTAATTATATTTTATTATTAATATTATTATTATTATTATTATTATTATTATTATTATTATTATTATCATCACCATCGACATACCTTGTTCACTAAGTATAATAATTTCTTAAGCTGCCACAAGAGACAAAATGTCAACACACAGACGAACACCAGCTGATCCCTTGACTGTGTACTTCAAGTAAGTAAGTTTATTCAGGTATACATAAATACAGTTACATAGATTATCATACATAGCAACATGTGTGTAGAGAACCTAGGATAACCCAAAAAAGTCAGACATAGTGACTTATTTCCATTGTACTTCTTCCATTTTCCTCTTGTTTTCCTCTTTCAAGTGCTGCTGCACATCTATTGTGCACCTCATAGTACAAGATAGAGTTATAAGTGCAGCAGCACTTGGAAGAGGAAAAACAACAAGAGGAAAATGGAAGAAGTACAAAAGAAATTCACAGTAAAGGGATCAGCTGGTTTGTTCGTCTGTGTGTTTACATTGTCTCTCGTGGCAGCTTAATTAAGAAATGATTAAACTCAGTGAACAAGATATGTTGATGGTGATGATGATGATAATAATAATAATAATAATAATAATAATAATAATAATAATTAATAATAATAATAATAATTAATAATAATAATAATACATAATAATAAAGATAAATATTTATTTCTTGTAATAACAATCGCTCTGGAGTGCTTTAAATGTCAGCTACGAAACCTATACAAGTGCTGCTGCACTTCTATCTTGTACTATGGGGTACACAATCAAGTTAAAATTCGTACAAATATGCGGTCTTGGAGACTTTAAAAGCTAGTGTACTGAGTGGCTGTAAGAAGGAGATTGAGATGCGTGACCCAAGTTCTCATACGGCAGACATTTTTTTTTTTAACTCGTCGGAGCCCGTCATAACTCCAAGTCATCGGTAAACGAGTACGTCGTTAAGTGAGGAGAGACTGTATACACAAATAACCTGCACATAGGAGAGGGAAGTTTATGACGATGGTTTGGTCTGACTTGGACCATTTACAATTCACACACATACATCCCTACCCCACCATAGGTGAGGTAGGGATTGATTAGAGAAAGGTAAATAAAATGTATATCACCCCATTCTGAAGGATTATTATTAAAAATCATATGGAAGCACTAAACCCAGAGGGGTTATATAGCTCCTCGAGATGAAGGGCTAGTACATATAATCCAAATATTTCTCAACGTCTCCGGACAAGTATTGGGGTACATATATACTAGGTAGAAAGGGGCAGCACTAAGGAAGAAACTGAAGCCTCCTCAAAAATTCAGTCAGTCCCTCAAATAATAATGCTGCTGCTTCAAGGCAAGTGCCTTAAACCAGCTTGTCTTCCCTTTTGTGACAAGTGTCCTCAGCTCCCACACTGAGGGTCTGGGATAGATCCGTGGTATGGGCAAAACATTGGTCATATTTCCTTACACCTGCTGTCCCTGTTCATCTAATAAGTAGGTACCTGGGTGTTAGTCACCTTACATTTGCTGTCCCTGTTCACCTAGCAGTAAGTAGGTACCTGTTGTGGGTGGCATCCTGGGGGGACAAGTTCTCTCACCAATTACTGCAACACTCTTTAACAAATCCATCGAATCCTCTACCTTCCCATCAATACTCAAAATAGCGAGGGTCACCCCCATACATAAAGGAGGAGATCAAACAGACCTGAATAACTACAGGCCGATATCTAGCTTACCCCTTCTCTCCAAAATCTTTGAAAAATTAATTCATAGACAAATATATTCCTACCTCACCTCCAACAACGTACTCAACCACTGTCAATTTGGATTCAGGCCTAATAAAAATACAAATGATGCCATTATACACGTTAGAAATAATTTACACCGCTCTTGAGAAAAAAGAAATCCCAGTGGGAATCTTCATTGATTTACGTAACGCTTTTGATACAGTTGACCATGATCTGTTACACCTAAAATTATCACACTATGGTATAAGAGGGCACTCCCTCAACTACCTAAAATCATACCTTAGCAACAGAAACCAATATGTGTACACAAATGGAGCTAGCTCTACCGCGCAAACTATTACAGTAGGTGTCCCACAGGGAAGTGTTCTTGGCCCACTTCTCTTTCTCATTTACATTAACGACCTACCAAATGCATCTCAACTACTCAAACCCATACTATTTGCAGATGACACTACATACGTTATCTTGCACCCAAGCCCAGACATACTAGCCAACACTGTAAATACTGAATTGCAGAAAATATCTACCTGGATGATGACTAACAAACTTACTCTCAATATTGATAAAACCTATTTTATCCAGTTTGGGAACAGAGCTACAAACGCACCACTTAACATAATGATAAACGGGTCCCCTATCACAAAACTCACAGAGGGAAAATTCTTAGGAATCCATCTTGACAGTGGCCTCAAATTTCAGACACATATACAAGAAATTTCCAAGAAAGTCTCAAAGACCGTGGGGATACTATCCAAGATACGGTACTATGTTCCACAAACAGCTCTCCTTACCCTATATCACTCACTCATTTACCCCTACCTCACCTATGGAATCTGCACATGGGGCTCTACATCAATAACTCATCTCAGACCACTAACAACACAACAAAAGGCAGCAGTTAGAATGATAACAAATTCACACTCCAGACAACATACTCCACCAATATTCAAAAACCTTAACTTACTCACCATACAAGACATTCATACTTTTTACTGTGCCAATTACACACATAGAACACTCTATGCAAATATTAACCCACCACTCAAACTTCTCCTTACCAATTTTAACAGGACACATGAGCATAACACTAGACACAGATCACTCCTCGATGTTCCCCATGTCCATCTAACACTATGTAAAAACTCGATGCATATAAAAGGCACGAAAATTTGGAATTCATTACCTGTCATTGCCAAAGAAACCCTGCCTGTGCCCCAATTCAAAACAATGCTAAAAAAAACCACCTTCTCACCCAAACCTAAATGCTCAATATCAAACATTCCCAACAAAGTAGAATAATCACTTAAATGTAAAAACCTGTTATGAATAATAATACATACTAAGCTAACTGTTTCTATAACATTTACATTATAATGACCACGTAAACTGTAACTGCAATGCAATTAATTGTTTTAAATTGTTATCTCACTCAATTAGTTGCATTGCTACAATATTTAAATTATTATGTTCAACTTATATTCAAACTTTATAACTTAGATACACAATTATACTTATTTTATAAATTATCAACCATAACTTTTTACCATGTAGTCTAGAATTAAGTAGACCTAAGAATGCCCGAAATGCACAGCATATTAGTTGGCTTTTGGCATGTACATCTCATTAATAACAATATTTCTTGTCTACCATGTATCATTGTACCATGTCTCAATAAAGTATCATTATTATTATTTATTTGCAGGGTGAAAACATTAGCTATGTTAAAACTTACAGATATCTTGGTGTAGATGTACCCTTTAACAAAATCCACTATACGTACCACAACTAAATAAAAAATGCAAAGATAGGCTAAATGCTCTTAAAGCTGTTGCTGGCTACAACCCGAACTATGGTGCTAATGTGAGAATCGTGAGAATGATGTACATAGCCTATGTTAGGTCCTTAATTGATTATGCTGCTCCCATGTTGATATTAGCTAGAGAAAGTTCTCTCCGACCCTTGGAGTTAATGCAAAATGAAGCTCTCAGAATTATTCTTGGCTGTCCCAAATCTACAAAGGTTCTTAATATGAGGAAGGAGCTTGGTATTACTAGTATCAGTGATAGGATTGTTGAGATTAACACTGTACTTGGTATTAGAATGTTAAGAAATAAACCAGACACTGTCACAATGAATCTTACTAAATGTTTAGAAGTAAATACTCACAGATCTAAATGGATTGTGAAAACATGCAATTATATTAAGTTTATAACCTGCATGGACTGTATCACTGTAGACAACAAGAGCATTTCACCCCTCCATGGAAGATGTGTTCATTTAATATCACATACCTGCAAGCTCCTCCCAAGAAGCTCATTGCTAGTAATCTACCTGGAGTCTACCTGGAGAGAATTCCAGGGGTCAACGCCCCTGTGGCCCAGTCTGTGACCAGGCCTCCTGTTGGACCAGAGCCTGATCAACCAGGCTGTTACTGCTGGCCGCACGCAGTCCAACGTACGAACTACAGCCCAGCTGATCAGGTACCGACTTGAGGTGCCTGTCCAGTGCCTGCTTGAAGACAGCCAGGGGTTTGTTGGTAATCCCCCTTATGTATGCTGGGAGGCAGTTGAACAATCTTGGGCCCCTGACACTTATTGTGTTGTCCCTCAACGTGCTAGTGGCACCCCTGCTCTTCATTGGGGGGATGTTACATCGCCTGCCGAGTCTTTTGCTTTCGTAGGGAGTGATTTTTGTGTGCAAGTTTGGTACTAACCCCTCGAAAATTTTCCATGTGTATATAATAATGTATCTCTCCCACCTGCGTTCTAGAGAGTACAGGTTTAGGAACTTCAAGTGTTCCCAGTAGTTGAGGTGGTTTATCGCACTTATGCGTCCAATGAAGGTTCTCTGCACATTTTCAAGGTCAGCAATTTCACCCACCTTGAAAGGTGCAGTTAGTGTGCAGCAATATTCCAGCCTAGATAGAACAAGCGATCTGTAAAGTGTCAACATGGGCTTGGCAACCCTTAAATCACTTGTTAAAGCAACTGCTCAAGAAGAAATTTCTCGCCTAGCTGGTAGTAATAAGTTATCACAAGTTATATACACTGATGGATCTAAACAGGAGTCTTCTGGCAGGGCTGCATCTGCTCTTGTTGCCACCTCCTAGTTAAGAACAATAATAAATTTGTTGAACTAGGCATAAGAATTAACAACTGGGCATCTACACTGCAAACTGAATTGTTTGCAAATCCTAATGGCACTAAAGCTAGATATGACACTGAGCTTGACTCTATCATCATTACTGATTCTGTCATCACTGAAGGCTCTTGACTCATATAATGACTCAACAACATGCTCATTGGAGAAGCCAGGTATAGATATTAAAAAATCAGGGACAAAGAAATTAATGTACAATTGCTATGGATCCCATCACACATTGGATTACTCCTTCATGATAAAATTGATATGTTAGCCAAGAAGAGTACCCAGAAGGAGAATGTAGAATATAACGTTGGTATATCTGTGTCTAGCATTAGGAATAATATTAGAGAGAAGTAAATAATGAAAGTGAATGTTATAGGAATGCAGTTAGAAGCCTGAGTAGATCTATAACCCACTATGATAACATGAACATAGATAAGTATGTTTATGGAGCAACTTGCAATGTGAACAGACTGACTGATGTTGTAGTGGCCAGGTTTAGGCTTGGCTACAAGTACTTCTGGCAGTTTGGGAGACACACAGATGATGATCAAACTAAATGCAAATTATGTGAACAGGCATATGGTCACTGTCTTGAACACTATGTGCTTAATTGTCCACTTATTGAGGAATATAGAGATAGACAGTATAATAACTTGTGTGACATGTCAAGATATCTTATTAATGAAAATAAGATACCAGATATACTAAGAAAATTCCCTAAATTTGCTTGTAACAGATAAGTGAACTGTAGATATGAATCCATATGTACACCTGTTAACCCTTTTGGGGCCTAGTTCCTTGGCCTTTTGTGTATCCATATGCTCTTGCATTACCGTCTACAGGATGAATATGGGGTGCACAATAAACTAGCCACTTCGGTGGCAAAATCTAAATCTATCTTAATTAAGAAATTATTATACTCAGTGAACAAGGTATGTTGATGGTAATAATAATAATAATAATAATAATAAATAATAATAATCCCCTCTGGAGCACTTAATTAAGAAATTATTATACTCAGTGAACAAGGTATGTTGATATTAATAATAATAATAAATAATAATCCCTCTGGAGCACTTTAAATGTCATACTATTTCCTAATAATAAACATAACGCAAGTGAGGGTTTCCTGCAGCAGTGCAATTTATCAAATGTCACTGGCTGTCATCAGTTATCTGACACTTGTCACAACACCATAAAAAAAAGTGATCACGACCATTACAGAAAGTTATGTGCTAAACATACACTCTTTTTCAGTAAGTCAGTCAAGTCAGTAAGTCATTCAGTCAATTCATTGTGTCATTCAGTCAAGTCATTGTGTTATTCAGTCAAGTCATTGTGTCATTTAGCCAAGTCAGTAAGTCATTTAGTCAAGTCAGTAAGTCATTCAGTCAAGTCAGTAAGTCATTCAGTCAAGTCAGTAAGTCATTCAGTCAAGTCAGTAAGTCATTCAGTCAAGTCAGTAAGTCATTCAGTCAAGTCAGTAAGTCATTTAGCCAAGTCAGTAAGTTATTCTGTCAGTAGTAGTTCAAGTAGTAATCTTACCAACAGTTAGTGAGTCACAAGCCTTTCATGTGATCACTGTCCATTACTAGTCTTTCTGCTGACCTAAGCCATGTCAGAGGTCACCCTTTGAATGCTGTGAGCTCCTTGCTCACCAGCGCCAGTTCAGAGACGACAGGTCAGGTCTGAATGTTCACACATTATTATCACTAATATATAAGTTACCAACCAAGCTGCGTTTGTGTTATTACCAAATCCACTCAAGAACCCCACACGACAATTCAGTCAAGTCAGTAAGTCATTCAGTCAAGTCAGTAAGTTATTCAGTCAAGTCAGTAAGTCATTCAGTCAAGTCAGTAAGTCATTCAGTCAAGCCAGTGTGTCATTCAGTCAATTCAGTGTGTCATTCAGTCAATTCAGTGTGTCATTCAGTCAAGTGAGTGTGTCATTCAGTCAAGTCAGTGTGTCATTCAGTCAAGTCAGTAAGTCATTCAATCAGGCAGACAAATAGACAGACAGACAGACATGATAAAGAAGCCCAAATTAATAAAAACTGACATATATGGAGAGGTATCGGAGGGTGTGTGGGGCTGGGGGCTATACAGAGAGGGAGAAGGTGGGGAGACACTTTTGAAGTGTCAGTAAGGGGTCATTCCTCGATTAGCAACGAAAATCGTTTGCCGATGGGGTCTTAGGCCCTATCTCCGTCGTTAAGTGAGGAGAGGCTGTATATACACAGTGGACCCCCGGTTTACGTTATTAATTCGTTCCAGAATGCTGTTCAAGTACTGTTACCAAACGAATTTGTTCCCATAAGGAATAATGTAAATTAGATTAGTCCTTTTAGACACTCAAAAATACACTTACAAAAGCACTTACAAAAATACACTTACATAATTGTTCGAGTTTGGAGCCTAACGTAAACTGGGAGGGTCCACTGTATATATACAGCTTCTCCTCACTTAGCGACGTACTCGTTTACCAACGCCTCGGACTTACGACGGGCTCTCTGCAGTATTTATACCTAAATAATGTATATTAGAGTTGATTTCCTCTACATTCTGTTTATTTCAATATACAGTACACCACTGTATAAACATTTAAAAATATACCAGAAACGTTATAAATGGTGCAAAGGTGACATTAAAACAATATCAAAGATGGTTGACACAAACTCATTACCATTATAGTATGATCCTCACTTAGCAACTAATTCGCTTATCGCGTGATCTTAGGAATGAAACTCTGTCGTTAAGGAGAGGCTGTATATATATATATATATATATATATATATATATATATATATATATATATATATATACAGTGGACCCAGTTTCGGCTACCCTGAGTATCGGCTGACTCGTGTTTCGGTCGCTTTTTTCGGCCCAACTTTTGCCCGACTCGGCCGTTTCCCCGAGTTTCGGCTCACGTACCAGACCTGTCTGCCTGCCTGCACTTGCGTGCCTCCCCGCACAGGCGTCGTGAGCCAGTCTAGCTTTGTTTACCATTGAGTGAGCATTACCCGGCGTGCTCATCCAAACATTTCACAGTAAATTCAGTGCTTCTTCATTAATTGTCACTGTGAAGTAAGCCACCATGGGTCCAAAGGAACTTCCTAGTGGCACCCCTGTGGTAAAGAAAGTGAGGAAGACCGTAGAATTGAAGGAGATACAGTGGACCCCCGGATTTCGTACTGCTTCAAACTCGAACAATTATGTAAGTGTATATTTGTAAGTGCTTTTGTAAGTGTATTTTGGGGGTCTAAAAGGACTAATCTAATTTACATTATTCCTTATGGGAACAAATTCCTTTAGTAATGGCACTCAAATAGCATTCTGGAACAAATTATTGACGAAATCCGGGGGTCCACTGTAGTTGAAAAATATGAGAGTGGTGTACGTGTGGGGAAGCTTGCCAGAATGTACGGCAAGAACAAATCAACTATCACCTCTATCCTGGCAAAGAGAAAAGAAATTAAGGAAGCTAATGTTGCGAAAGGTGTTGATATGTTAACGAAAAATAGATCACAAACAGTGGATGAGGTTGAGAAGTTGGTGGTGGTGTGGATCAATGAAAAACAGATAGCGGGTGATAGTGTTTCCATGGCGATACTTTGTGAAAAGGCAAGGCAGTTGCACGCAGATCTTGTCAAGAAAATGCCTGGAACCAGTGCCAATTTGAGTGATTTTAAGGCCAGCAAAGGCTGGTTTGACAGATTTAGAAACGTAGTGGCATACACAATGTGGTAAGGCATGGTGAGGCAGCCAGTTCAGGCAAACGTGCTGCTGAAAAGTTTGTGAGTGAATTTAAGGGGTACATAGGGACTGAAAAATTCAAACCCTAACAAGTGTTTAATTGTGATGAAACAGGCCTGTTTTGGAAGAAAATGCCAAACAGGACCTACATTACTCAGGAGGAAAAGGCACTGCCAGGACACAAGCCTATGAAAGACAGGATAACTCTCATGTTGTATCACTCTGAAAATCCCAGAGTGTTCAAGAAACACAATGTCATCAAAAATAAATTGTGTGTGATGTGGAAGGCTAACACTAAGGCATGGGTCACGAAGCAAATTTTCATAGAGTGGGTCCATCAAGTGTTTGGCCCCAGAGTGAAAAAATACCTCCAGGAAAAGGAACTGGGACTCAAGTGCCTCCTGGTACTGGACAATGTTCCTGCTCATCCTCACAACTTGGCAGACTATTTGTCTAGTGAGTTAAGTTTCATCACAGTGAAGTTCTTGCTTCCTAACACCACTCCTCTCATCCAGCTCATGGACCAGCAGGTCATTTCTAACTTAAAAAAAATCTACACAAAAGCAGTGTTTCAAAAGTGCTTTGAAATGACCTCAGACACTGAGTTGACCCTAAGAGAGTCCTGGAGGAATCACTTCAGTATCCTCCACTGCATAAGCCTTATAGGTAAGGCTTGGGAGGGAGTGACTTCCAGGATTTTGAACTCTACTTGGAGAAAATTGTGGCCGGATTGTGTCTTACAGAGGGATTTTGAAGGGTTTGAGGCTGACCCTGACCCTGATGACCCTCTGTCTGTTGTGGAAGGTATTGTGGCATTGGGCAAGTCCCTGGGGTTACAGGTAAGTAGAGAGGATGTGGAAGAGTTGGTGGAGGACCACAGGGTAGAGCTAACCACTGAAGAGCTGCAAGAGCTTCATCTGGAACAGCATCAGACCACAGTAAAGGAAACTGATTCACAGGAGGAGGAAGATGGACTGAATAAGGTGCCTTCTTCAGAGATTAAGGAGATTTGTGCAATGTGGAATAAGGTGCAGGCATTTGCTGAAAAATATCACCCTGAGCAAGCTGAAATAAGCCATCTCTGCAACAAGTTATGTGACAGAGTTATGTGAAAGAGCCATATTGCACTTCTGGGACATCTTAAAGAGGTGCCAGAAACAGAGGACTGTGGACAGTTATTTTGCGAGACAGGGGTCCAGTGACTCTCAAGCTAGTCCTAGTGGCATTAAAAGACCAAGAAGGGAAGTAACCCCAGATAGGGCTTTGATACCCGAAATTCTTATGGAGGGGGATTCCCCTTCCAAACACTAAGCCCTCCCTCACTCCTCCTCCCTATCTTCCAGATGCCAGCAAGTCTCTTCAATAAAGGTAAGTTAATTTTATTTTAAATGTTTATTTAAATATTTATTTATAAATTTAAAATTGTATGTAGTATTTATAAATAACAAAAAAAGGCACAATACCATGACTGGAACAATACAGACAGGGGCGGGAACAAGAAAGTGGTGGAGGAGTAATAGTGGAAGTAGTAGTGGTAGAAGTAGTAGTAGTGGAGTCAGTCAATTCTAGGAAAGAGGAGCACTGCAAGGGAGCTAGCGGCCCACAGGGCCAAGAACACAAAGGGTAGTACTTCTACCACTACTACTACCACTATTACTCCTCCACCACTTTCTTGTTCCCGCCCCTGTCTGCTGGCCTCTATATATAGTACTCCCTCCTCTTCTTTTTGTTAGTGTGACTTTGTAAATGATCCAAGTCAGACCAAAATGTCATCATAAGCTCCTCTCTTCTATGTGCGAGTTATTTGTGTAGTATTTATGTGTTTTCTGTATGTAAAACTATATAGTTATTCCCTATAAATTGTATTTTTTGTGAATATTTTTGGGTGTCTGGAACGGATTAATTGTATTTACATTATTTCTTATGGAAATATTAGTTTGACTTTTGGGAAGTTCGAGTTGAGGCCTAGCTCCTGGAACGGATTACGGCCAATACTCAGGGGTCCACTGTATACATATATAATATATATACACATACAGTAGTGTCCCGCTTACGGCGTTCTGCTAATATGGCGATTTCAAATTATGACCAAAACTTGCTATACGGCGAGCCCCACCCGATTTGTTTACATTCTCTGTGAGCACCTCTCCCTATTATGTCTGGAAATTTTCAAGAATTTCAAGTGTTTTAAAGCCATTGCGTATTTATATATATATATATATATATATTTTTTTTTTCAACAAGTCGGCCATCTCCCACCGAGGCAGGGTGACCCAAAAAGAAAGAAAATCCCCAAAAAGAAAATACTTTCATCATCATTCAACCCTTTCACCACACTCATACATAATCACTGTCTTTGCAGAGGAGCTCAGATACGACAGCTGAGAATTGTCCCTCCCAGCTGTCACTATCCCAGACCCCTCCTTTAAAGTGCAGGCATTGTACTTCCCATTTCCAGGACTCAAGTCCAACTAAATCAATTAACTGGTTTCCCTGAATCCCTTCACAAAATGTTACCCTGCTCACACTCCAACAGATCGTCATGTCCCAAAACCATTCGTCTCCATTCACTCCTATCTAACACGCTAACACATGCTTGCTGGAAGTCCAAGCCCCTTGCCCACAATACCTCCTTTACCCTTCCCTCCAACCTTTCTAGGGACGACCCTACCCCGCCTTCCTTCCCCTACAGATTTATACGCTCTCAAGTCATTCTACTTTGATCCATTCTCTCTAAATGACCAAACCACCTCAACAACCCCTCTTCAGCCCTCTGACAAATACTTTTAGTAACTCCACACCTTCTCCTAATTTCCACATTCCGAATTTTCTGCATAATATTTACACCACACATTGCCCTTAGACAGGACATCTCCACTGCCTCCAGCCTCCTCCTCGCTGCAGCATTTGCAACCCATGCTTCACACCCATATAAGAGTGTTGGTACCACTATACTTTCGTACATTCCCTTCTTTGCCTCCATGGATAACGTTTTTTGTCTCCACAGATACCTCAATGCACCACTCACCTTTTTTCCTTCATCAATTCTATGGTTAACCTCATCCTTCATAAACCCATCCACTGACACGTCAACTCCCAAATATCTGAACACATTTACTTCTTCCATAATCCCTCTCTCAATGTGATATCCAATTTTCTTTATTTAAATCGTTTGATACCCTCATCACCTTACTCTTATCTATGTTCACTTTTAACTTTCTACCTTTACACACTCTCCCAAACTCGTCCACTAACCTTTGCAACTTTTCTTAGAATCTCCCATAAGCACAGTATCATCAGCAAAAGTAACTGTGTCAACTCCCATTTTGCATTTAATTCTCCATAATTTAATCCCACCCCTCTACCCAACACCCTAGCATTTACTTCTTTTACAACCCCATCTATAAATATATTAAACAACCATGGTGACATTACACATCCCTGTCTAAGACCTAATTTTACCGGAAGTAATCTCCCTCTCTCCTACACACCCTAACCTGAGCCTCAC